>JASAMX010011075.1:0-24330 GCA_030248175.1 Microlaimidae sp. YZB2_3 | reverse complement strand
ATAAACAGATTTATGAAAGAGTTAACAACTTTCAATTAGCTAGAGGGTGTTCCAAAGTTTTGTCTTTTACATTTCGTCTTCAAAACTACGGGTGTCATTAGTACTAAAGCTAAGGCTAAAGTACTTTAGTACTAAGGGTTTTTGAGCTTATTACTAAAGCTAAGGCGCGGCTAAACTGAAATTAGCTGGCAAAAATCTCGGCAAAAGGTATAGGCCCGGCAAAACGTTAGCTTTTGCCAGAAACTGAAAACTCACTAAATATAACTGAACAAAATATGAACAAAAAGCCAAAAAAAAAGTGTTCACCAATCAAAAACATGATATCTGTAATAATATTTCTATCCATAAATGGAAGGTATGGGGTTGGTGGTTCCTTTAACATTAAAATTTTGGACCCCTCCCCTGAAAAACATCGCGTTCTCTCTCAAAAATCTTTAATTTTTTTAACCTGGCTCTCCTCCAGAGTTTTAAATCTGACATCTCTAAAGTATTTTGTTTTGAAAAACCCACAAGACACCCTGACCCTCTTCATTTCAAATTTTTCATACATCCTTCTTAGAATTCAATATGCAATTTACCCCGGTAACCAACCACCTAAAACCCTTCCCTTCCTCTGAGCTGCCTACAAACTATGCTTATCTAAAGTTAAATATAATATATTATTTTTATTTTAAAAAAAACATAAGTAAGTATTTTGAACAATAATGATAAAAGCGATTAAAACGAATTTTGGTTTCAAGGTGCTACGAATATGGGGTTTTATTTTTTGTGTTTCTTATTTTGTTTGAGCATTGAAAAATACTAATTTTTTGCTTTTTTGAAGTATTTTTTAGTTTCTAAGTGCTTAATATTAAAAAGATCTTATTTTTACTTTTTCATATGGGCATTTTGTAAAGTTAATTGTGCAGTAAGCGTTTTTTTAATAACAAAATGTTGGTTAAATGTTTTGTTGTTTTAGATATTCATTTCAGAAAAACTATTCTTGATAGTTAACCATTTTTGATATAGAATATTAACATTTAAATTGAAAACTGGAATACAGTTACAAGAGCAACTTTAAACCTGTAAAATTATCCCTAAAATAATACTTTTAAAATATAAAACTAAAACCTGATGCAATAAACGTTAAAAACGTCTTTAGAGTTGAGTTTTTACTGCGTAAACTTAACAATGCAATGCTAAGAATTACCGTAAAAAAGGGATAATTTTTAAAATTTAGGAATATTTCCATATTTGTCAGTTTGGCAAAGGCTAAGGCTAAAGTGCTTTAGTACTAAGCCTTTTTTGGGCTTAGTACTAAAGCTAAGGCTAAACGATTTTTGAACCTTTAGTACTAAAGCTAAGGCGCGGCTAAAATAAAATTTCCCGGCAATGCACACCCGTACTTTAAACTTATTTTGGTCTTTTAAAATTATCTTAATGAAGTATTTTTGTAAAAAAAATGTTGATGGCAAAGTGAGACGCACGTGATGGCAAAGTGAGACAGCTATGTGATGACAAAGTGAGACTGCTGGCAAAATGAGACAGTTGTTGGCAAAGTGAGACAGATCTGCTGGCAATCTGGGACGTAATCCATAATTAATTTGAATTTCCATTTTAAATTTACTAATTTTATGGTTTTTAAGCTTAATTTAATGTTATAGTGTAATTCAGTTAAAAATTATTAATTTTTAAAAATTTACATGTAAAAAGAGCTAAATTGATTCAAAAGCATTTAAATTTGTTTATTTTGATCGAGTTTTTGTTGATTCAGCCTGACCTGTACATCAATATATAATTTGCAGAAATTTGAGGGGAGTCGGAGTCGGTGGAATTTAGTGTTTGCCACAAGTTTTTAAATAAAAACCTTTTTATCAGTTCTTTCTTCTTAATTTTGTCGTAAAATGTTTTTCTTTTGGTTAAAATCCAATTAAAATATTTTATTGAATATTTTTAAAAACACCGAAAGCTTCAACAATGCTTGGCAATTTCAAAAGCATATTTGGCATGTCCAAAAGTAATGAATCTTCTGACAAAGATAACAATTCAAAAAAAGAAACCAGAGAAAAAGTAGAAGAAAAAGAAGTGTCGGAATTAGATCACGTGAATAATAAAGCGAAAAAGGTATTATTATGAAAATATTGCTTTTTTATAGAGAGACAAGCACCCTGTTCCCTTGAATCCCATTTGATACAAGTCACAAACGCGTATCAATTATCGATTTGATCAATCCAAGTGTGAAATACGCAAAAAAATAAAAATATGTGAATCTTAACCTGATACGTAAATCTCATTTTTGAGGCTTTTGCTTGGGATTTAAAACAGTCGTGAAAAGTTAAAAGCTTATTAACCCCGAAAAAAGTGCCTATTTTTGGCATGTACGATATATGCTTTCAACAGGAAAGTGTTTAAGTTTGAAACAACCTAAAAGTATATTTTTCGAATTCTGAAGATTCTGACTACTCTAATTATACTTTAAAAATTTTTCTTGTACCTACTAATTTTTTATGACAACCTGCTAAGTTTGTCTAATTTTCAGTTTGAAAAAATTTGGAATACTTTAAAAACAAAGAATCAAATAAAAATGTGTATAAATATAGTTCAATCTTATTTTTAGGGTTTGCTTAGGCTTAGGGCTACTAAAATTAAAGGAAACTAAGTATAAATCAGCTTTTAAATTCAAATAAAAATTGTGTTTATATTTTTGGCAGTCAGTCGACGTCATGTGACCACAAAATTTTAAAATTTTTGAGATAATTTTAAGTTCCCCAGATTTGTAGTAATGTAAAAATATAGTTTTCAATTTATTATGTTGCTTAACAAAGTTTTTCCCTTAAAATCATAAAATGTATATGCCAAATATAAGCAATATTCGGTCATAAATGCAGACCTGTGCCCTGCCCCCCCCCCCCGGGGTTAAAACGGGGGGGCAATTCCAAAATAGGGGGCACAGGGGGGCAACTTTTTTGAAACGGGGGGGGGGGGCAATAAAACGGGGGGGCAAGCAGGGGGAAAGAAAAAAAAGAGAAAAAAAGGAGAAAAAAGAGAAAAAAAGAAGAGAAAAGGGAAAAAAGGGACAAAAAAGCGGAAATAAGGTAAAAATAGGTCTAAAATGGCTTAAAATACATTGAAATAGGCTAAAAACTGCAAAAATTTTGCGATGATGGCGTCATCATAGGTCAAAAATGGCGTCAAAATTTTAGGGTCCTTTTTCATTTTTGGGCGGGGGGGGGGGGGGCAATAAAACGGGGGGGGGGGGTAAATCCTCCAATAAAAGCGGGGGGGGGGGGGATTTTCAGACCGTGCACAGGTCTGTAAATGAGGTCGGTAATCATAACGTAAGTTGTAAACCACAAAAATAACCTTGAAATATTGATTGGCTGGTGTGATTGTGGTAGGTATCATCCATATGGTAGTATAATATATATGATGGTTTATATATGTATTTAACGATATTTTTAAATTGGTTAAGTAAATGTTGGTTCATGCATAGGATTTGTACATTTATACTTTCTCCAGACTTTCAGAAATATGAAAATATAGTTTTAAATTTATTTTGTTGCTTAACAATTTTTTTCTTGACAACTAAAACTGTATACATGCACAAAATAAGCGCTTTGAGAGTTTAAATGAGGTCATCATAACTCAGATATAAATTTAACAAATAACATTAAAAATAAAGTTTACGTGTCGTGTTGATTTTGGGTAAGGTATTGGGTGTGGTTATTTTTAAATCATTCAAATCGATACTTGGTTCACGTTTGGCCTTTGCTTCGCCCCGTTGCCGGTTTTCTCCCTTTTGTTTTTTCTATTTCCTATTTTGTTCTGCCGTTTAGGGCTAGGTATTCCTGGCCACTGGCCGTTCCCCCCGTTTTTGAGTTTATTAAAAAGTTGTTCTAATTTTAAACCCGGAGGGGGGGGTATTGCGAAGGTCGCTATTGCAGGGTTGTGGTTGCACTGTACCAGGAGGGCCCGTGCCCTTGGGGGGTGAAAGCATAGGTGGGCAGCCTCTCGGATTTTGGGGGGGGGGGGGGGGGGGTCAAATTTTAGGGGGGAGAGGGGTGTCTGGCAAGACCCCCTCCAAGACCCAAATTTTGAGGGGGGTGTACCCAATATTTCCGCGCTGCCTTAAAATGGGCTTAAAACGCGTAAAAAACGTAAAACAAGCTTATAAATGCTTTAAAACTGTGTAAAATTAAAATAAGACCTTATTGCAACTTATAAATTTTATTTTTTAATTATTTTAATAATAATGTGTTTATATATTCTTTGAATTAGATTAGAAATCATTTTTTTGATAATTACGTAATAATAGAATAGTAATTATATTGTCTTGATTATAAAGTCAAGTATCACAAACTTTTTAATCCATAATCTTATATTTAATTAAAGGTTATATACATAGATGGGCGCAGCCAGGGGGGGGGGGTCTAGACCTCCCTTTTGGGTCGGCAAAGGGAAAAATTTGGAGTTCGACCTCCCTTTTAGGTTGCCAAGGATAAAAATTTGGTGGTCTAGAACAGTGGCGTGGCCAGAATTTCATTTGGGGGGCGGTATGGGGGGTAAATACTAACCCTGAAGGGGGTCTGGGGGGCGGCAGCCCCCCAGTCGTGGGGGGTCTGGGGGGCGAGAGCCCCCCAGCGGGGTCAAGGGGCAGAGCCCCTTGTCAGGGGGGTCCGGGGGCAGAATGCCCGCGAGCAAGAAAATTTTTAATTTAAGGCGCTAAAATACACTAGAAATTTTAATTCCAGATGATGTTTATTACAAAATTTACGGTTTTTTATCCCTTTACATTTAAAACAGGTGTTTAAAACGTTAATAAAAGGTTAAAAATGTTTAATTAATGTTTTTTGAATAATAAGAGAAAAAATGAAGTATATGACATAAACAAGGTAATAAACACTCCGCGCGAATCGCGGAAAATTTTTTAGCCCTTTTATAACACTTAAAAATTTTTCTCTGGGAGGCGAATTTGGGGGGGGGGGTTCCCCAGGTACCCCAAATTTAAGGGGGGGGGACGGTGTCAGCAAAATCCCAAATTTTGGCGGGGGGGGGGTATAACCCCCCAATGCCCCCCCCCCCCCTGCCCCTGCCCACCTATGGGTGAAAGACTCAGTTTAACAACACAAAACATTATAAAGTTGTTAGTGCACCTCAGGCTTAGGCTAAGCCCAAGCCGTTTAAAAGTTAACACTAACAACTTTATATTGTTTTGTATTGTTAAACTGAGTCCTTCACCCCTTATGGACTAGGTCCATGTCAGGGACGTACCCAGAGTTTTATTTTGGGAAGGGCGGATTGTAGTACAAAAAAAATTTCGGGGGGGGGGGGCTCCGCCCCGCCCCTTCCTTGAAATTTTGGGGAGGGGGGGGGCGGAGCTCCCCCCCATTAATTTGTGAAAACGTTAAAAAAGCAGGGATAAACGTACATAAAGCTGTATAATACACTGTTTTTGGCCTAATAACCTATTATCTAATGTTTTTAGCGATAAAAACATGTTTTCTTAGTTAAAAATTACATTAGCGTACATTGGCAAAGCCTGGATTTCACAAAAAAGAATTAAGAGACCTTTCAGACCCCTTTTCTACACCCACATTGTAAACCAAAGCACACGAGCAGCATGCAGCATCTCGACTCCATGTTTTTTAGAGTACCTACCTACTATATGAAAAAAATCCGAGCCAATGCTATAAGCGGCTGGAAAATTTAGGAGGGGGGAGGTACATAAATCAACCAATATGATTGTTTGTTTTGCTTTTTGTGTAGTACTTCTTACCGATAAAAAATATTGTACCAAGTTTGAAATAACATTAGCATTAGGCAAGATAAATAGCGAGATATATGTATGTATACTATTGAAAATGACCGCTGAGCGAAGCGAAGCGGAAAAAAAATTTTGGTTTTTGGGGGTCAATTATGGTACTAAAATTATTTTATAGTTTGGCGCCGAGCGATTAGCGAGGCACTAGAAAATTTTGAATTTTTAGCCTCTGAAAACCCCCAAATTTCACTATCTGACGACCATTTCGGGGGGGGGGGGCGGCCACCCCCCCGCCCAACCACTATCCTTAATTTTCCCCCTGTCCGACCGTTTTGGGGGGCGGCCGCCCCACCCCTCCCCGCTTCCCCCCTGGGTACGCCCCTGGTCCATGTTGGTCCATGGTCTTTGGGAATCCGTTAGACTTCAAAAAGACATAAAAAGTGAGTAGTAAGTGTGTCACAAATTCCATTATTAAAATTTTTTTAAAATCTCAAAATATTGAGAATTTTATTAATCAGGACAACTATTTAAATTGTTTTGAAATAAATACTCTTAAAAAAATTTGTTGGGAATGTTCTGTCGTTAAAAATTTCGAAATCGTTAACAAACCTTAGCATAAATTAAATTATTAATTTACCATGGGAATGGGAATCCAAATTTTATCAATTTTAGCCGGAAGTATTACATGAAAATAAAAAGTATATTTCAGCCAGTCGTATATGGTTGACACGAGTTACTTGTAAAAAAATATCTATTTGCCTATTAGTTCACTTATACTAACTTTTAGGAAGATTCAACAGACCTTCTTTCGGCAAAAGAAAACAACAATGTTTCTGAACTTCCTGACCCGGGTAAAACCCCACAGATGTCACCTGTTAAAACTGTCGCTGATGTCAGTTCTAAACAAGAATTGGGAGAGCCAGTTAAACAAGAACCAAAAACTAATCTAGAGGAAAACGATGAAAAACATCCGTCAGAAGAGCCAGTAAAATCATCTGAAGAACCTCAAAATAGGGACGTATCGCCAGAAAAGTCAAATACGTCTATAGATCGTAACAGAAATGCAAAAGAAGTTGCAGGCGACCAAGCCGAAGCCTGTAGCCAGCAAAATAATTCAGATGATAATTTAATCGTGATCACGGAACATAAAGACATAAGGCAAACCGAGCTATTAACCCAGGAATCCTCTTCAGTGGAGCAAAAATTAATTAGCGAAACGGAAAAACTAAACTTAAACTCTGAACAGGGTGTTGATGCGAGCGATGGTAAAATTGCGGAACAAGTGAAAAGTAAACTGGAACAGAGACCAGTAAACGCGGACGAAACTGCGCAAAAACAACCGGACGCCGATAGTGAAACGGATGGATTTGCAGGAAGCGAAGATATTCCTGTAGAAAACCGTTCTGAAGAAACGGAAGCGTTAAACAAAAGCGGTAAGTTTTTGAATGAGAGAGGATTGTACCGAGGATTTTATAATATAAGAGTATTATTTTTTCCAAGAAATAATTTTTAATTGCCACTGAGAAAAATTGTGTGACACAGCAAACAAAAATTATAATGATAAAATTATTTAAGTATAATTTTTGACAACTTTTAACTTCACTAGCGGATTTCATTTTTCCAATCATCCCTTTTGTGTCCAAAAGAGCGCGCAGCATGAGCATTTTTTTAGGAGAAGCTTTGGTTCTGGAAATTTTTTTCACGAATTAAAGCATATTGATGCGGAAAAAAACTGAAGTCCTGAGATTTCAGTTTTTTCCGCATCACCATTTATCGGTTGTAAGAAATATGCCCCTCCTCCATCCTTTTCTGCACTCTATACAGGAGATACCCCCGTTTACTACCCGTGACAGAGAGGCATTGTAAAGTATAAGTTTAGCCTGAAAACAGACGTGGTTGGTCACGTTAAAAACGTGGTTATGGGCGTAGCCAGGGGGTCTAGGGGGTATAGACCCCTCTTTTTGGGTCAACAAAGGGAAAAATTTGGGTTAAACCACCTTTTGGATTTTGGATCGCCAAAAATAAAAATTTGGGGGTCTAGAAGGGCCATTTTTTAAAAATTTTCTCGATTAATTAGTCTTCATTTCCAAATTTTTGTAATCTTGCAATGACCACGCTTGACCCACCACATTCCAAATTTGTGTTTTTTTTGTTTTGTAATCTTGATACGACCACGCCACGCTGGACCCCCTTTATATTATTATAATAATAAGATATAGACGCTAGATTATTATGTAGTAAGATTAAAAATTTAAAGGTTAGGAGAAGCAAATTTAAAATGATTTGCTCATACTTTGCATTGCTCAGCTGTAATTCAATGTACTCATTTTTCAGTTGTTAAGATTTTGGAAATCGAAAATTTTAAGGTGTCAGAATTGTGTGTAAAAATTTTTTTCTTTGTTTTATGCACTTATTTTTATTAAATAATACAAAAAGAATGAAGAATGTGGTATAAACAAGCTAATAAACACTGCGCGCGAAGCGCGGAAATTTTTTTAGCCCTTGTATAACGTTTAGCTTTTAAACACCCCTGGACTGGACCCCCCTTTTCAAAATTTTGTTCAAGGTTGGACCCCCCTCCTTTCAATCATTTTTATTGCGTTTTTAAATTTTCAGATATTTCGGATGTTGTATATATGTGCAAAATGTTTCGTGTGAAAACACTTATATTACATTTTTTGTGCTTACGGACAATGTGACCGGGGGCAGCCAGGATTTCGAAAGAGGGGAGGGTTGCACTCCATAAAAATTTTTCGAAAGAAGTTGTTGTTGTACTCCAAATTTTCAAAATAGGTACCGTAAAAAGACATTAAAAAAGGGTAAAAATTTTTGCGCTTCGCGCTAAGGGATTCTTTTTGCTGTTGTTTGCATTGTTTTTTTAAGTTAAACTTTACAAAAATTTTACGTTTAAAAAGTATAACATTAAAAATTGTGCGACAACACGAAAAAATTTTTCAAAAAAATGTCTTTGAAATTTATTAGAAACATCACTTAAAAGTTAAAAAAAGGTATATAAATGTCGAGCGCTGAGCGGAGCGAAGCGCGAGAAAATTTTTTAAAATTGTTTTTTAGGACCCCCAAATTTTTACCTCCGCCAGCCCAAAAGGGGGGTACAAACAACCCCCATAACCAACCCCCCTCTGGCTACGTCCTTGAACGTGACCTCCAAAAATTTTTAGGACATTTGACCCCAAGAAAGCGGTCCAACCTCTCCCTTTACTTTAATCTTCTAAAAAAAAAGTGGTTCTTTTTCTCCTAAACATTTCAAAATTTATTTTGTCGTCCCACTTAGAACTTGAAAACTAAACCCACCGTTCCTCTTTTCGCAAAAATTCGAGTATGATTCTAAATTTTTCACCAAACTGGGAATTTTAAACAAAAATGTTTTTACATATTTTTATAGCTAAATAGCATAGAATCTTCAATTTATCCTTTTATTTTCAAATTTTTCTACCCCAAATCAAACTAAGCACCTTTAAAAGCTGGACTAGAAGCAGGTACGTAACCAGGGTTTCATTTGGGGGGGGGGGGGGGCGAATTGTAATCGAAAAAAAAATTGGGGGGTGGGGGGTCCACCCCCCCCCGACTTTTTTTTCTTCAATTTTTTCACGAAATTTTTGTGGGGGGGGGGGCGGAACCCCCCTTAATTTTTGAAATCGTTAAAAAAGCAGGGATAAACGTAGATAAAGCTGTGTAATACACTGTTTTTGGCCTAATAACGTATTATCTAATGTTTTTAGCGATAAAAACATGTTTTCTTAGTTAAAAATTACATTAGAATACATTGGCAGAGCCTGGATTTCACAAAAAGGAATTAGAGACCTTTCAGACCCTTTGGCTACACCCACATTGTAAACCAAAGCACATAAGCAGCATCTCGACTCTATGTTTTTTCGGGTACCTACTTGCAGGCCTTGTGCCAGGAGGGTGGGGTCAAGGGGCATGCCCCTTCCCTTTCTGGGTTGGTCGGGGTAAAAATTTACGAAGGGGGAGGTGGATTCAGGGGTGGGGGGAGGTAAAAGAGAAGGTAACTCCATCATGACCATACATGGCCACGGAGGGGGGATTAACCCATAGATGGGCACGGGGGGGGGTTGGGGGAAGTTAACCCCCCAAATTCTGAGAAAAGGGGTTTAACCCCCCCCCACTTCTGAGTGGGCGGGTGGCCGCCCCCGCCCAACCACTATCCTTATTTTTCCCCTTGTCCGATCGTTTCAGGGGAGGAGGCGGCCGCCCCCCCCCCTCTGGTTACGTCCCTGACTAGAAGGTCGCACATAATATTGTGTAAAATAAGCTAACCAAGAATTTATTTTTAAATCTTTTAAGTTGGTTATTTTATGCATGTCATAAAATTAATTTAAAAAATTAAAAATCCACTTAACAATATGATATTGTTTGTATTGCTTTGTAAAGCTCTTTCTACTCTTTGCCATTCTTTCTTAGTTATCAGTGCATAAAAATATTTGGATAATCGCTATTTGAAATTTTGTTAATTAATAGAAAATTTGGTTGGCAAACTTTAATTGATGCTTAAATTTTGACACTAATTTAGCTGATGAAATAGTGGTTCCACAAAAACGTGAAATGGCTGATGAAGACGAAGAAGAAGAGCAATCGTTTGAATCTGAACCTACAGAGCCCAAACCTGATGATAAGTCCGAATCTAACTTGTGCAAAAATCAGTCAGAAAATATTAAAACCGAGCAAAAACTTTCTGTTGACGATAAGTTACTACCGTCCAAAACAGAACCGCAAACAGTGACATCAAAGGAGTCGCTTGAAAGCTCCACAAAAGATGTGAAGTCGGATTTTGGCGATAAAACAACATCAGATGGTGAAGAATTGCCAAATACTGCCAGAGAAAGAGGAGACGGAGAGGTAAAATTCATAGTTGAATGAATGAATAATGTTTATTTTTCAGTAAAAATATAATATTTGATTACTGAAAAAAAGGCAAGTCAAGGTACCTAGTACATTTTAACGGCATCCTGGTCCGGGTTATGTATGTTTGTAATGCATTGAAAGTCAAAAACTTAAGATTATAGTGAAATTTTTTTCCAGCATTATCCTACGGTTGGTAAAAATCAATTTTAAAACAAAAAAAACACCGTTTTTTTAGGCAAGTAAGTGGGGCTGGGCTGGGATTGGTAGAGTGGGGGGGGGCAAACATCGGACCCCCTGACCATTTTATAGAGATTTCAAAATTTTCTACGCTGGATCGATTTCCCTGGTGAAAACCAGGGGGGTTGGATTTGCAGAAGTTTAGATTTTAAGACCAGGATGCGATTTATCGTTGATAACACCACCTTTATCTTTAGCTGCTAGAACCATATTCGCTCATAGCGGAAAGGTTGGGCAAAGGTGGAATGTATGTTTGTTGAAAAGCACACGTATTCCATGTATGCCTGGTAAGTAATATAATTTAATTAGTTTTAATTAATGGAAATTTAGGAAGGATCAGAGGAAGATGGGGACTACGATGAGGATGAAGATGAGGAGGAGGAGGAAGGTCCGGATGATGACGAGGATCGACAGAATCCCGCCTTCGTACCCCGTCAAGGACTTTTCTATATGCACGACGGAAGAACTGGAGACCAGGACACCGAAGATAAAAGGTTAGTGTCCTCTCTCTCAGTTCACTTAGTCTCTCTCTCAGTTCACTTTAAACCCCCTTCGCGTAACTCTAAACCCTCTCCTTCCCCTCTCTACAAACTCGAAACAATTTCAAAAATTTGTCTTTTTAATCTACATTTACTTTCTTTCACTTTTGAAGACTTTTAGGCATTTTTAAAGCATACTATTTTTTAGCGATTTTAAAATAACCCTTTCTCAGTGGCGTGTCCAGGAGGGGGAAGGGCGGGGGAAACGGCCGCTTCCCCCCCCCCCTCCGAAATCCAGCGAAGCCTGATTTTTTCGTAAGGGGGGGACCCTTTTTTACGTTTTTTGAATTTTGGAAAAGAAAATTTTTTTCTTTAATATTAATACAGAAACTTTCCTGATGCCTTCCAAAAGCATATTATTAGTCAAAAAACGAAATTTTCAATTCAGTAGTTTACATTGCCAATTTATCTTAGTTTTCGGTCTAAAATCGATTATGCCGTTCAATAGTTAAGGCATACATGTTAAATCAAACTACTATAAACACTATTAACCTTTTATTAACGTTATTAACAATTAAAACACATGTTTTATATGTAAAAAGATAAAAAACCTTAAATTGTGTAATAAACATCTTAATTAAAATTTCTAGTGTATTTTAGCACTTTAAATTAAAAATTTTCTCCCACAGGGCATTCTGCCCACCGGACCCCCCTGACAAGGGGCTCTGCCCCTTGACCCCGCTGAGGGGCTCTCGCCCCCCAGACCCCCGTTCAGGGTTACTATTTAACCCCCTCCAGACTGCCCCCCCCAAAATGAAATCCTGGGCACGCCACTGGCCTTTCTTACTGCCCTATTTTGTCCTACTTAAAAATCATGCCCTCCCTATTGGCGATTTTTGAGATTTTTTAGCCCCAGGGTTGATTCTTCAGTGTAGTCAGATTTTACTTTTACCCCAAGGTAAAGAACCCCCTACCTTAACTTGAGTAGGTCAGACCAGACCTGTGCATTGCCCCCCCCCCTGGGTTATAATGGGGGCAATTCCAAAACGGGGGGACAATTTTTTTGAAACGGGGGAGGGGGCAATAAAACGAGGGGGGCAAGCAGGGGGGAAAGAGAAAAAAGAAAGGAAAAGTGAAAAAATGGACAAAAAAGCGAAAATAAGGTAAAAATAGGTCTAAAATAGCTTAAATTGCATTGAAATAGGCTAAAAACTGCAAAAATTTCGCAATACTTTTTGGGTATTTTTTCATTTTTTCGCGGGGGGAGGCAATAAAACGGGGGGCAAATCCTCCAATAAAGCGGGGGGCATTTTCAAACCGTGCACAGGTCTGTCAGACACATAAAGAACACAGGCATTTCAATTTCCTATAACTATTTTATTATTCTCTTTGTCGTTTCATAGTTAATTTTCTAAGCCTCAAAAAACGCGTTTGTAGACCGTCGTTTCGTAGTTAATTTTTTAAGGGACAAAAAAAAACGCGTTTGTAGACCATAATCTTTTTGTTATTTTTTTTGTCTTTTTGCCTGAAACTGGACTAAATTGAAGCCGAAACTAGTTTTAAAATGCTTGACAGATAAAACAGTAGAAAAAACTGGGGCTATTGCAATTTTTATCCTCCCCTTGTTTGTAATATGCCTAATTTTATATTTTTTTATTTTAGTAAGCCAATTCGCGAGCCTCGAGTCGGGCGTAGTGAAAAAGCTGATCGCTGGGGGCACGAGATGTTCAAAGAAACAGAGCAGGCGCCCAAGACCAAGGAAGAGTTGGAGTACGAATACGGATACGATATAAGGCAGGAAAAGGCTCCCCCCACCGGTGGAGCCAGGCCTCGACACTACGCGTAAGCCCTTACTCTCAAATGTATTCATTGTTTTGTGATGTAGTTCTCGTGTGCGGTTGTTTTGTGATAGTTTTGTACGAAAGTTCGTAATAGTTGTTTACGCGATTGGAAAATCACACCCGGAACCGTTTTACGATAGTACCGACCGCTGCGCACCATGGGTGGGCAGCCTCCCGGATTTTGGGTAGGGAGTATTCCTGACCCCCCAAATTTGGGGGGGGGGGTGTCCCAAAAATTTTTTTGTGGTATACCTCAAATACCCCATTATTAGCGTTTTTAGTACTGGGACCCCCCAAATTTTAGGGGGAGGGGTGTCGTGTCGGCTATAGTCGGGATTTTTTTTGGAGGGGGGTATACGTATAACCCGAACCCCCTCCCCTGTCCACCTATGGCGCAGACGTAAAACCTAAAAAAAATATTTTTTTTAAAAATGTTTGGGAACAAGAATGCGAGCGAAAGCCTTTTAAGTGCTTAATTGTAATTAACAATAAAAAACAGGGTTAGGTACATTACATAAATTAGATTAATATACAGACCTGTGCACGGTCTGGAAATGTCCCCCCCCCGTTTTATTGGAGGATTTGCCCCCCCCCCCCCCCCCCCGTTTTATTGCCCCCCCCCCCCGCCAAAAAATGAAAAAGTACCCTAAAAATATGACGCCATTTTTTGACCGATGCTGACGCCATCATCGCGATTTTTTGGAGTTTATAGCCTATTTCAATGTATTTTAAGCCATTTTAGACCTATTTTTACCTTATTTCCGCTTTTTTTTGTCCCTTTTTTCCCTTTTCCCTTCTTTTTTTCTCTTTTTTTCTCCTTTTTTTATCTTTTTTTCTTTCCCACTTGCTTTCCCCCCCCCCCCCGTTTTATTGCCCCCCCGTTTCAAAAAAGTTGCCCCCCCGTGCCCCCCCCCCCCATTTTGGAATTGCCCCCCCCCGTTTTAACCCGAGGGGGAAGTGCACAGGTCTGAATATATATTAACATTTTGTTCGCGTTGTTTTTCAAATATGCGGAAAATGCACTGAGTAGAACAATGATTCGCAAGCATTACAATCGTTAAATAATTTTTTGAGATTGAAAATGACTTGTTTACAACCGTGATGATGCGTGTTAATGATTAGTTACTATTTCGGAAGCTGCCCTATAGGTCTTTTCCGCCTTCCTCCTTTGTGAATGTGAAACCTAAAAATAAACTTTTTTGTAAAAAAAATCTATTTTTTAAGTCTATGTTGCAATGGATAGTGCACCAGATTTGACTTTGGTTTTTGGAAGATACAATATCTAATCTTTGTCGACCAAAATTTTCAATAAATCTTCATGTTTAAATTTTTCCACGCCTTTTTTAATTTAATTTCGCTTCTAATTTTGTGTTTTTTTACAGATTTCTAAATTGTTATAGATTTTAAAGAAATCGTTGACAAAATGTTATTTCCTATACAATAAAATAAGAGTTACGTTTTTATCGTGTTAAAAATACAAAGATTTTATTTTAAAACTCTGGGCTACGCCTTTGACTTTCTATGTGCACCTACTCTATAAATATTGTAAAAACTGTCCACGAAAATATCGATTGATTTCAGACGACCAGGAAGGCGAGAACAGGACTGGAGGGACCCGGATTCCTACAAAAGGCCGCGGGGCGGTGTCGGGGGGCGCGGGAGGGGCGGGCCGCGAAGACCGCCGCGCCAACCGGAGGAGTGGCGCCAGGACGAGGACTTCCCAGCTCTCGGATCTAGCCAGGTGAGTGGAAATGGGACTTATACTGCGCTCGCCACGTCGACGAACATAGAGTGTAGATGCAGACCTGTGCACGGTCTGGAAATGCCCCCTGTTTTATTGGAGGAATTGCCCCCCCGTTTTATTGAAAAAAAATGAAAAATGAAATGAAATGCCAAAAATAAAAAAGTACCCTAAAATTATGACGCCATTTTTGACCTATGATGACGCCATCATCACAATTTTTTGCTGTTTTTAGCCTATTTCAATCTATTTTAAGCCATTTCAGACCTATTTTTACCTTATTTTCGCTTTTTTGTCCCTTTTTTCTCTTTTCCCCTCTTTTTTTCTTTTTTTTTTCTCCTTTTTTTCTCTTTTTTTCTTTTCCCCCTGCATGCCCCCCGTTTTATTGCCCCCTTCCCCCGTTTCAAAAAAGTTGCCCCCCCCGTTTTGGAATTGCCCCCCCCGTTTAAACGCCGGGGGGGCCAGTGCACAGGTCTGTAAATGCGTTTTAGTAGTTGAAAGGTTGGGAACGTAAGCAGCCAAAATTTCAATGACGGGTGGGATCTTACATACTCCTTACAGATTTTTTTGTAATTTTGTACAAGGAAGAGTATATACTACAAAATATAAATTAAAAACATAAAAAAAGAAAAAGTCTGGCTTCGGGCAATGTCATAATTCTATAATTAAAGAAATGTTTGCACCAAAATTAAATAAACATATTATTAATTTTGTTAAAATTATTTCCTCTCGAGAAGGATAATTGAAGTTTATTTCAGCTGAATTGAATGTTTTCTAAAAGTTTTTTATTCCTGCACATATAATCACAACAAATATAAATTTTGTTCAACTTAGTCATTTTTTCGTTAAAATGATTTTTTCATAAAATCTGAACATTATTTTGTCTCAATGATATTGTAGTCATAGGTCACCGAAGGGGGGGGGTGTAGGGGGGGGGTCACCCCCCCGGCCTCTGAGACCTATCCCCCCCCCCCCCTAAGGCCCATTTTTGACCCCTCCCCCCCCATCGACCCCTTGAACCCCTGACCCCCCCCCCCCCCCCCTAAGGCCCATTTTTTACCACCCCCCCTAACTAGACAATCCCAAAAAATGCTTAAAAAATAGGTCAAATTTCTACAAAAAATTGTAAATTTTGGTCAAAAAAATGGGACCCGGGGGGTGCCCCCCCCCCTCATTTTTTACAAAAAAAACACCCCGGGGGGGGCCCCCCCCCCCTGGAGGTCAAAAACCTCCACACCCCGGGGTGTGGACCCCCCCCCTGAGCCGTCGGAGGTCGGTGACCTATGATTGTAGTTATTCCAGGTATTCTCTGCGTTGTTTTACAAATTATCAGCTGTTAAATTAAAGGGAACAAGCTAAGCTAACTGAAAAAGAGATACACACGGCAGCCAATTTTGCTACGAAATGCTAAATATTATGTTTCTCGTGTAATCAAAACAGTTTTTGTAAACTTTAAGAAATTGTTTCTTTTTAATAGAAAAACCGTACCGTATAGCAATCTAACAAAACACCCAAATTTAGGCGAATGGTTTAATTGTTTGTTTTTTTTTTGCAGCCAGTTTCAAAGCAAGGGTCAGATAAAAACGATCAAAAAACCTTTAATGATAGACGATATGAAGATCGAAGACAAAACGATCAGAGGTTTCATCAAAGACAACAAGATTATAATATGAGGGGTTTCGGATCAGGTTAGTTTATAATTATTTTTTAAATTACCTACTTATTTAAATTTATTTTTTTAATATCTTGACCATGGGCGTAGCCAGGATTTCGGAAAAGGGGGGATCCAACCCTGAACAAAATTTCCGAAAGGAAGGTCCAGGGGGGTCCAAATCTTAAACGTTATAAAAGAGCTAACAAAAATTTTCCGCGCGTCGGGCGAAGTGTTTGTTACCTTTTGTTTATGTCACATACTCTATTATTTTCCTATTATTCAATAAAAATAAGTCGATAAAAAAAAGAAAAAAATTTACAAACAATTTGATACCTTAAAATTTTCGATTTCCAAAACAATAACAAACAACTGAAAAATGAGTACATTGATTTTATTTATTTTATTTGTTCAAATGGTATAATACAAGGATCAATACACTAATATGAACAATTGTCAATAAAAAGGAATATTATACAATTTAATATAACATAGTGGCAAATACACTGTATAAGCATGGCCGTACCCAGGATTTTGCGACAGGGGGGAGAACTGCCTGGTTTAACAGGAGGTCTGGGGGTTCCCTCCCAGCGAGAGGTCCAGGGGGCAAGTAGGCCCCCGGAAAATTTATGCACTTTTCACTTTATTTTGTCCTAAAGAAACGTTAGCAAAAAAATATTAAAACCTCTTTTTGAAAACTCATTTTTTGTACATTTTCAAGAGTTTGAACAAGCTGATATTGAAATAAGATTGAATATCAATAAAAAAAAACAACTAAGGAAACAGTGTTTTGAGCAATAGTTTTAGCACTAGGGGGCTTTAGTTCCTAAATTTTACAAAAAAATTTGCCTGTTGCTACAAGCTAAAAAACGTAGTTGGGTGCAAATTAAGCAAAATAAAAAAAAATTAAGTCTTTAATTGTCATGATCGTTACATGCATATTTAATAATTTAAAATATAAAACAAAAAATTTTTCACTGATTGGTTTTTTTAAAAACTTTTTTATTAGTTTTTCTTGTGAAATTAGTTGAAATTTAGTAGTTTTTTTAATGTTTTAAATACTTAATTAGTTTCCAAAATTTTAATCATCAGGATATTAAGCACTTAAACATTATCACAACGAAGTAAAAATGCTGAGTGTGAGACAAAAAGCGCTTAACTGGACACCAAACATAAATAACAATATTATTTGTACTATTTATATAACCCAAACTTATAATTTCTAATTGAATTCAAGATCTGTGCACAGTAAATACCCCGCCTTTATTGGACGATTCCCCTCATCTTATTGCTTCCCCCGCCCAAAAATTAAAAAGGTACCCAAAAATTATGACGCCATTTTTTGCCCATATTAACGCCATCATCGCGAAATTGTTGCAGTTTTTAGCCTATTTCAATGCATTTTACCTATTTTTACCTTAATTTCGCATTTTTGTCTTATTTTTCCATTTTCCCTTCTTTTTTTGTTGTTTTTCTTTCTCCCCTGCTTACCCCCGTTGTTGTTGTTGTTGCATTACTTAAAACTCATCTCCCCTATGCAGATTATACAAAAGGCAGGCGCTGAGACAAGCCAGGAAGGAAAAAAAAATTTCATCCCTTATGGTTGAGACTCTTCGTCCAACATTGATAACAATGTTGGCAACCTTTACCGCTAGAGTGTTCACTGGGCGCAGTGTTCACCCATTCCGAGGTCTTAGCTAAAGGTTTTGGGTCGCCGCCTTATTATGATCTTACATTTAAGCAGCATCTTACATTTAAGAGCAGCATAGGTGTTCCTGCAAGGCCAGTGGTACAGACTCCACACACTTTGGAGCTGCATTTGTCTACTAGGCCAGTGGTACAGACTCCACACACTTTGGAGCTGCATTTGTCTACTAGTTTGCTGGATGGAAGACTACCATGCGTAGCCGACGTACAACAACAATCACTAGCCATGCCAAGCTGGACTCATTTATATAAAAGAAAAGATCCAGCAACCAGGTCCAGATGGTTGGTGCCCGTAGACCCGTTGGGTGCTGCCTGAAGTTCAGCACGGTCTTAATGGCTCAATGGCACGCTTACCCCCGTTTTATTGCCCTCCGCCCGTTTCAAAAAAGTTGCCCTCCATTTTGGAATTGCCTCCCCAATAAAATCCCGAGAGGCGACAGTGCACATGCACAGGTCTCTAACTGTAAGCACATAAAGCAGATATAAGCCCATAATGCATACCAACAAGAACGTAGGTTAGGATTTAAAAAAAAACGTCTTTTTGGCGTGAGTTTTAAAATGCGTTTAAATATTTTAATACGTTTGCAGTTAACTTTAATCTAAATTATAAAACTGTTTTACAATTATAATATAAGTTCCGAATTTTTTGGAAACATATTTTAAAAATGCATGTGAGTTTAAACTCGGTGGTTTTGAGGTTAAACCGTGTGTTGGTGATATTTTAAATGATGAGAAATCTTTTTTGCTTGTGAAAACAAAAACTGGTATAGAATTTTTTGGGTATACACTCTAAGTTTCTAGGTTAAAATTTCTGATATTAAAAAAAAGAAATTATTGGAAGAAATAAACAATTAAAAAAGCACACCGAAGGCGAGAAATTTTTGAAAACTAACTGAGCATTTTATTTAGTTTCTTCTTTCACAAATAATGCATTTTATTCATTGCTTGTTCAGAAAAAAAATGTATTCTACCAGTGTTTGTTCAAAAACAACAGGGGGGAACTATCCCCATGTTCCCCCCTGCTGGGTACGGCCATAATAAGTTTATGGAATCAATCAAGGTGTTTTTTAAAAATGTTTAAGCTCTTAGAATTGACAACATTATTATCAAGTTTATTCCATGCGTTTATTAAGCGGTTTGAAAAAAAATGTTTGGCGCGCATTTAATTTGCTATTTACCCCGATTTACAGCTGAACAATGCAAAGCGAGAGAAAATGTTTTTAAAATTACTTCTTCCAACCCTTAATTTTTAATCCCAGTATATAACAATCTAAAGAGGGGGTCCAGTGTGGTCGTATTAAGATTAAAAAAAAATTAACACAAATTTAGAAGTGGGGTCATACCAAGATTACAAAACAAAGTAACACAAATTTGGAAGTGGAGACTATATAATTAATTGAGCACTCGGAGCGAAGCGCGAGAGAATTTTTAAAAAAATGGCCTTACTAAACCCCTAAATTTTTATTCTTGGCGATCCAAAAGAGGGGGTATATATAACCAAAAATTTTCCCATTTGCCGACCCAAAAGGGGGTCCAGACCATACATAGGCAAGTTGGTCCGGAGTGGGGGGGGGTTAAATCCCAGATTAGGGGGTGGGTTAAAATCCGAGAAACGCAAAATATCCATATCGTTTTTTTTCTGGAGTGCATTTTACCCATATAGTTTTTCGATTTTGAAGGAAAAATAGGTAAAAAAATGCTAATTTTAGATTAAAAAGTCCTTTTTATTGCATTTTTGAGTTTTTTATTGCTTAAAACATTTATTTTGACCTCAAAACTTAAGTTTGGAGGCAGTTAGAAGTCATTTTAAAGACATTTTTTCTTCATTTTTCCAAAATCGGGGGGTTAACCTTTTCTTCCCCCCCACTTCTGAGTGGAGGGGGGTTAAACCCCCTTCTCAGAATTTGGGGGGGTTTAAACCCCCCTCAACCCCCCGTGCCCATGTATGGTCCAGACCATACATGAGCTAGTTGGTCCGAAGTGGGGGGTTAAACCCCAAATTAGGGAGGGGGTTAAAATCCGAGAAACGCAAAATACCCATATCGTTGTTTTTTTTCTGGAGTGCATTTTACCCCTGTCGTTTTTCGATTTTGAAGAAAAAATAGGGGGAAAAACGCTAATTTTAGGTCAAAAAGCCTTTTTTTATTGCATTTTTGAGCTTTTTACTGTTTAAAACATGTATTTTGACCTTAAAACTTAAGTTTGGTGGCAGTTAGAAGTCATTTCAAACACATTTTTTTTCTTCATTTTTCAAAAATTGGGGGGTTAACCTTTTCTCCCCCCCCCACTTCTGAGTGGGGAGGAAATTAAACCCCCTTCTCAGATTTTTTTTTGGGGGGGGTTTAACCCCCCAACCCCCTGCCGTACCCATGTATTGTCTAGACCCCCTAGACCGCCCCCTGGCTACACCCATGATCTTAACCATAAATGGGAATGTAGGTCATATGGAAATCGGAAAACCAACGTATATCTACATTTTTAGTGTTTTTGCACAAAAAAGGAATAAGTCTATCTTTTGAGGTTGCACGGCTTTGAAATTTTCGAAGGAGATTAAACCGAAACCACTCCCTCCAATCTTTTGCTTTTTTGCCGATAATGCTCTCTCTAAACCCCTATAAATGTGTATTTTAGATGAAAATCAATCCAAAGCACAAGGTGGTCGCGATAACAGAGGAAGCAGACGAAGTGGAGAATTTCATCAAGGTCTGTAAACAATGAAATAATTTTGCAGTCTATTACAAGTAGCAAGAATTCATAACTTAGAAATGTATCACATCACTGTGTTTTAAATTTCATCCCTATCCGTGCGTCGCTTTGACAGTAATGAGAAATTTACCCCCCGTGGTGTTAAATTTGACCCTTAAGGGGTAAAATTTGACCAGGGGGGGGTTAAGTTTGATCCCCCGAGAGGTCAAATTTGCCCACCCCTTGTTTGTCACAAAAAAATAAAGGCGGTAAATTTATTGATATTATTTAATGATATTATTTTTTTTGAAATTACACAAAACATGTAACAAAAATAGAAAATATTGCTTCAACACCACGAACGTCTCTGACGAAATTATGGTTACTACGAGAGAAAGCACAGTATTTTGTTTTTAGCGACGATGTGACACGAGCTGCAGTAGCCAAGTGGTTTGAACGAAAATTTTTTGTTTCGCCAGGTCCCCGTTTTGAATCTCTGATCGAGCGTTATTTTTGTTTCTTTTCGTTTTATTTTATTGATTTTACACCTATTTTAAAATTTTAATTTTAATATTTTTGTCTAATTCCTATTCCTAAAATATTTTTTCTGATAAAAAGTTAATATTGAATGCAAATAAGTAAAATTTATTTTAAAACAACTGAACTTTACCAGGAATACATAACAAAAAATGTATCACTGTGTATTAAATTTCTTCCCTATCCGTGCATCGCTTTGACAGAAACTTAACCCCCCATGAGGTTAAATTTAACCCCCGGTCACATTTGACCCCCCGGAGGGGTCAAATTTAACCCCCGGGTCGTCACATTTGACGCCCTTTCTTAAAACAAGCTAAAGAAGACACTTGTATTATTAAGAGAGAAAATAAATGTAAAATACAAATTATATAAAAATAAGTCTCATAAATAACAATACAAATACTAAAACTCACAATTTTATGAAAGAACAACCAAGAATAAAGGTCTTTTTATTAAAGTTTTAAAATTATTTACCAGAAAAAATGCCTAAGTTTAGTTATTTTGAAATCAATCTTATTTATTTGCATTCAATATTAACCTTTTATACAAAAAAATATTTTAAGAATTGGAATTAGACAAAAATATAGAAAATAATATTTTAAAATAAGTGTAAACACATAAAACTTAAAAGAAAAAAAACAAAAATAACGCTCGATTAGAAGGGGATTCGAACGTGGGACCTGGCAAAACAAAAAACATTCGCTCGAACCACTGGACTGACTGGGTTTTTTTTCGCCAGCGCCTAGGCGCCAGCTGGCGCCTAGCCTCCAAATTTTAGGCGCCAGCCCAGAAATCTAGGCGCCAATAACATAATTTTTTTCTATTTTCACAAAAACGCCACATATTATTAGTTTTTTTCATTATATGCATATTTTTAGATGGCTTTTGTAGTCAAACGTTTCGTGTTGTATAGTAGTACAATTAATTTTACGACTTATTTTGGCCATCTCAATACTTAACTTAAAATGCGTAAAAATTTGTTCAAGAATTATATAATTTAACAAGGAAACATAAAGACTAGTGATGTTCCTACCCTCCCACATCATGCTCCGGAGCTCCAACCACTTATAGCGGAGAGAGCTTTGGGGTTCGTTCCCTAAAATATTTGATTTCAAGCTAATTTAAGCTTAAATGTTTTAATTATTTTATTTGCATTTTTACAGTTTTTTTATTTAATTGCCTTTAATAAGTTTTGAAAAATTTTAATTTACAAAAACTTTTTTACTAAACAATCTCTAGCATAGCTTTTTTATTATTCACAAAAATAGTACAACCATAGGTGGGCCGTGAATTGCTTGTGGACGTGGATTGCTCCATAGCTCTACAAAGCGGAGCTCCAACATTTTAGTGTTAAAGATAAATTAAATTCTTTTTAACACTTTGAAAATTCTTGTAATATCGGTACAAGCAAAAAAGGATTTTTTCAGAAGTTATTTTCAGGTTTTAATCAAAACTAATAATAGGTGTTTTTAGATTTTCACTTTTAAATGGGTTTTTTTAATTAAAAAATGTAACCAGTTAGAACTTTTCCCTAAATCTTTACGTATATTATTATATACAGACCTGTGCACTGCCCCCCCCGGGGTTAAAACGGGGGGGGGGCAATTGCAAAATGGGGGGGGGGGGGGGGGGGCAACTTTTTTGAAACGGGGGGAGGAAATAAAACGGGGGGGGCAAGCAGGGGGAAAGAAAAAAAAGAAACAAACGAGAAAAAAAAGAGAAAAAAAGAAGGGAAAAAAGAAAAAAAGGGACAAAAAAAGCAGAAATAAGGTAAAAATAGGTCTAAAATGGCTTAAAATACATTGAAATAGGCTAAAAACTGCAAAAAATTCGCGATGATGGCGTCATCATAGGTCAAAAATGGCGTCATATTTTTAGGGTACTTTTTCATTTTTTGGCGGGGGGGCAATAAAACGGGGGGGGGGGCAAATCCTCCAATAAAACGGGGGGGGGGGGGGGGCATTTTCAGACCGTGCACAGGTCTGTATATATATATATATATATATATATATATATATATATATATATAAAAAAATCATAAAAAGGATTAAATTGTAGATAAACTAAAACAATACGCGCGAGCAAAGCAAAACGGAAGAAAATTTTTGAAAATTAGTCCTTGAAACCTTAAAATTTTGTTTTTTTTTTCTGGTTGACTGAAAAAAACAAGTTGAAGAATACGTTTATGGCAAAAATCTAGGCGCCAGGCTGGCGCCTGGACCCAAAATTTTAGGCGCCAGCGGGAAATTCTAAGCGCCAGTGACATCGATTAGGCATAAAAAAAACCTAGGACTGACTATCTTAGCTTGTGCCATATTGTCACTAAACACTATTTTTATAAACTGTTCTTATATTTATGTTTTATGTTTTATAAACTTGTAAATTAATAAACACATTTTATTTCTTTTTTAGTTTTTTTATTAAAAAATACGTACGTAGCTGTGAAATTAACGGAGTTTACAAATTTGCATTTTTTTATATTTTAAACTCAATTTTATTTTTTATTATTACTTTTTAATTTAAAATACAAACAAAAATATGCGCTTATTAATTTACAAAATTACTAGAACCAATTTTTATGTAATAGGCCCCTGCTATGTAAAAGTTTCTACAACCACATGCTTACAGAAAAAACATCCAATCAAACATCCACTCATATTTAGTCAAAGAAAAAAAGGAGCATTTCGCAACTCCAACCTAACATATTATTAAAAAGAAAGATCGCCACCAATCAACACCAGCGAGCACCAACTCCTCAAGAAGTCAAGAACCTTCCTGGCACAACTCAGATCCGAACATTGCCACCGCCTTCAACTCGTTCAAATCCA
>JASAMX010011074.1:0-38818 GCA_030248175.1 Microlaimidae sp. YZB2_3 | reverse complement strand
TTTGCTGTGCGACTTTTAGGTTTTTAATCATTCAATGACAAATATTTTAAATGAAAAGTATTAATTATTTAATTTCTAAACATTCAGTAATTAAAATTTTTTTTAGATAGGTACCTTTAAGGAAAAAGTTACAGTTATAACGAAAAAAACACACAGCAACCTGAAGAAAGGGTTTTTTCGGCTTTCGAGTCTGTTGGTTCAGTTTTCCAATAGATTTTAAATAAAAACTTTATTTTTTATTAATTTTGTTTATAAGTGTTTTACTTACTGTCTAATGTAACAGACTCACCAGATTTTTATTAGAGAGAGAACAAAACTGATGTAAGTTCTTCTTAAATTCAAATCATTTTTTAATATTATTGTGTTGTTTACCTCCTTTTCCTTTTTCTGTTTTTTTTTTCAGAAAAAATATACTACGTTTATAAAACAGTTTTTTATAGTTTTTAAAAATCACATTTTAGCTCCATGTTAATACAACACACATCTACGTCAAATAATTTGACATGCGTAAACGTATTAAAAAACCTTATTTTTCAAAGTGTTTTATCAGTGCAGTGCCGCAATGTTAATTTTTGACAATTTTGTGTTTTAAACATGCAAAATGCATCATTTTTTTATTTTTTAGCTTAAAAATTGTTACAATAATTTTAACTCAAAAGATTGTTTATTGTTTTGGTTTTAAATCCTTTTTTGTTTTTTAAGACACGATATACTGACACATTGTTCTTGGAACGAAGAGGGCGTGAGCGTAAAGGGATTCCGATTACAGTGGTAATGCAGGATTCGAGACAAAAATCGTACTTGTTAAATATTTTCGATACTCCCGGTAAGTTGATTTTCAGGTTGAACGAAAGTGAATTTTCATTAACTCAGAGGGATTGCAGGATTTACTTTATGGAATACGTAACTGAAATGGTCTAGGAAAAAAACGTGCTAGTACTATAAGACGCAAGTTGTTTGAGCATAGTCTGTTGAAAATCTCTGTATGCTTACCTAGGGTCTCTTAAGGGTTAGCGTTTTTCCTGTAGACTTGAGGGAAGCACGAACCCTCAGCAAACTCAGAGGCAGTCGCAGAACGCCTTATAATGAGGTCGGGGCTAGAGAAATAGTTTTTGCGGACCTTATGAAATATTTTTTTAATTTAAGGTATACTATAGTCACTAAACATTTATTTTACCACCTATAAAATTATTATAAGTGAATTTTAGTTTTTGAGGTATAATACTACAATTTAATGAATAAAAAAGTATTTATTTATAAACTATATAATATTTATGTAAAAAACTGATTTGGATTAAAAATTAACGTTTTGTTGGATGTTTTATAATAAAAATAGTACCTAAAAAAATTTTGTTGAGAGGGAGGAAGGAGCGTTTAATCTAGAGGGGGTTAAGGTAAAAACAAAATTGGAAATTGGGTGAGGGGGGAGGGAAAAGCACTATATTATTAATTAAAATCAATAAAGAATTTTTTAAATATTTTAAATAAATTTTTTGTTGAATTATTACATACTTTACTTTGTTTTTTTAGGGCCACGTCAATTTTTCTGACGAAGTCACCGCAGCTTTTAGACTTTGTGACGGTGTTGTTATTTTTGTGGATGCCCATGAAGGAGTAAAAGTTTATTTAGAACTTCTTTTTAAACGTTTCTTCTATAATCTCTAAATTCATTACTTTTAAAATAGTTTAATATGAGTATGAGACCAGAGTAATATTTTATGATTAAAAACTTTGGGAAATTTGCACTTTAAACGTAAAATAAAATCTTAAAAGAAATAATTGCAAAAAAAACATCTTTATTTCTTACATTAATTAACGTTGTATTTTATTGAGTAATATAGTAACATTTCAGGTAATGTTAAATACAGAAAGACTTTTGAAACACGCCGTGCAAGAAAAATTGGCTATAACCCTCTGCATTAACAAGCTAGATCGTCTAATTCTGGAACTTAAGCTACCTCCGTCGGATGCCTACTTTAAACTGCGGCACATTATCGATGAAGTAAATGGGTTGCTAAGGTAAGACAAAATTACGATGTTCAGTAAAAACAAACAGTTTTTTTATTTTTTTATATTCCATAACGTGGAGAGAATTCGACCAATAAAACTATTTATATAGCTGTATAGCGACCAAACACCCATTTTTCGTAAGCTATTCTCCACGAATACCTATTTTTTTGTTATTTATCTTATAAATTTTTCTGCATACCTTCGAATTGCCCCCCCCCCGGGTTTAAATGGGGGGGGGGGGCAACTTTTTTGAAACAAGGGGGGGGGGGGCAAATCCTCAAATGAAGCGAGGAGAAGGGAATTTCCAAAGTGCACAGGGACAGGTCTGTTTCTGTGATTATTTGTTTTAAACCAATATTGTTAAGATTCGTATTGCTCTTGATTTTTGGTGTCTCCATGAAATTTTACATATATAAGTGAAAAAATTAACTTTTTTTATTTTTTATTTTTCGAGATATGAATTTTGGGACGCGTATGGGAATCGTACCAAATGGGTTTCTATTTTGGTTACCTGACCATTTAGAGCAATTTTTTTATATTTTCAAAATCAGCACGCCGAGAACTTTAAAATGATATATTACTCGCCTATGTAAAGGGGCTGTGTCAAAAGTTTTATTTTTAAGGTCTATTCATACTTATGACAAAACGTCCTTTGGACAAAGTCCAAAGGACAAACCAAAACGTCCTTTGGACTTTGTCCTTTGGACGAAGTATGAACGGTACTCAGAATTTGTCCTTTGGACAAAGTCCAAAGGACAAAATCCAAAGGGAAAAGTCCAAAGGACAAAAGAAGTATGAATACGTTGTCCTTTGGACTTTTCCCTTTGGACTTTTCCCTTTGGACTTTTCCCTTTGGACTTTTCACAAAGTCAAAAGGACTTTTGTCCTTTGGACTTTGTCCAAAGGACGTTTTGTCATAAGTATGAATAGACCTTTAGGGTCAGCCATTGCAGTGCCTTAGGGCATCAAGATTTTCTTTGGACTATCACCAAAATGTAGGACTTAAATTTTCGCATAAATCCTCCTCGGTCTCAGGCCTGTGGCTCTAAAGGTCTATTCATACTTATGACAAAACGTCCTTTGGACAAAGTCCAAAGGGAAAAGTCCAAAGGACAACGTATTCATACTTCTTTTGTCCTTTGGACTTTTCCCTTTGGATTTTGTCCAAAGGACAAAGTCCAAAGGACAAATTCTGAGTAGCGTTCATACTTCGTCCAAAGGACAAAGTCCAAAGGACGTTTTGGTTTGTCCTTTGGACTTTGTCCAAAGGACGTTTTGTCATAAGTATGAATAGACCTTAACAGTTTTTGAGCATGATGCCAAAATATGCATAATGTGTCCCCTATACAAAGATTTTTAGCAAAAATCGTGAAATTGACCGACCCCCTTTAACCTCTTGTGGCACCCGACCCAAGTAGGTTAACTCTAAAAAATTATATATTTTTGAGCTCAGGAAAGTATGGGCAATCTGCACAAAATTTTCAGATGTAAAGCCCCATATGGTAAAAAGTTAGAAATTCGGCCGAAAAAAATTGACCGTAAATTTCGGCAATTTTGGGGCTGACCCCCCAAAATTTTTGTAAATTTTTTTATTTTAGGAGGTAGCCAAAAGTACAAGGACCTTAACGCGAGATATTTGCATATTGATCGCAGCACGTTCGAAAGTTATAAAACCGCAAACAAAAAATTTTTTGTCAAATTTTTCCAGTATCGCTAAAAAAACAACAGAGAATAAACATCCCAACGTCCAGTATCATTATGAATGTTCTTTCGGGATTTGGAATTCTGCGGACATTTTGCGGATTCTGAATTAGTATCAAAACACACAAAAATGCGATTTTATCAATATTTACATTTTTTTTACATATAATCGACACATCATTTGATTCGTCTATAGTTTTAGATTTTTTTATGGCATTTAGCAATTGTTAAAATTGAAGTACCTAATTTTTTTAGAAAAACAATTTGCATAAGGTGCTTGTTTGAAACGAAATCGCTTTTAATACATTAAAATTTGTACCGAATAAGACTATAAGTTTAGAGTAGTTGTGAAATAATTATTTTTTTAAAAAAATATGTGAGGACAAAAAAAAGAAGAAGGATGCGCCTGTTTCAGTGCAGCTGGTGGGAGGAAAACCCAAACTACGACGCATTCCAAAGCCTAGGTGAAGCATTAAAAACAACCTAAACTTTAACAAATAGCTGCGCGAAAAAAGTTTAGGTTGTTTTTTAAGCTTTGCTTAGGCTTAGTAACGCGTAAGCTTAACTTTAAAAAAAGTCGAGTAAAAAAAAGTGGAGTAAAACCGAGTTAGCCGAATTTTACATCAATAACCTGTATAGTTGGTGTAAAAACCTAAAAATCTCCATGGTTATATGCAAAATATTTTTTTCGTAAAATTTGAATGATTTATGTTTTTCATTTTTTATTATCATCAAAAAATTTTAAAATTCCGGGCGATTCGAACGATGTGTCAATATATTTGTCAAATCCATGTAATTACGGCAAAAATCGCATTTTTGTGGGTTTTGATACTAATTCGGGAATCCGCTAAATGTCCGCAAAATTACGCAGATTGCCGCATAATTATAAATCTCTGTTCTTTCTAGCTAACCATTTTAGACAAATAAATAGACCATAAATTGGATCAATATTATCAAAATATCCATGTTCTACAATAAATTGTACGTAAAACGTATTTATAGGTAAGAGAAACAATCTGCAGCAATAAAAATATTTAAATTATTTTTTTGTTATTTAAAAAAGATTCATTGAAAACATCAAACAAAAAAATAAATAATTAGCTCCGTAGGCGCAAAATTTTTTAAGAATCTGTTATTGAATTAAATAAAATACCCTATATTTGATGCCCTAAAAAGCAAAATTCTCCCTGACTCACAAGTGCTCTCCCTGACTCGCTGGAAATCCTGCAAATCAGATACAAAGTTCTTATGGTGTAAATAATGTAAATATTTCCATTTTGAGTTAAACAACTAGCCTTGAAAAACTCTTTAAGAATAGAGCAGGAAAAAGGGGCGATTTCCCCCGGTTGTGAGTTTAGACAGAAAAGATGTGGACTAAAGGTAAACCCAACGTGGCTGCAACAATTGTTCGTGGGATTAAACAATGCCCCTCCCCCTTATTAAGTAACCATTCAAACCACGAGAATCTGACCTTACTTTATCAGCCGATTCGATTTAATACCGAGTATTTGTTTGATAAAGTGACGTCAGACTCTCGTGATTACTTAATGGGAGGCATTTTGCCATCCAACGAACAACTGTTGCAGCCACGTTGGGTTTACCTTTAGTCCACATCTTTTCTGTCTAAACTCACAACCGGGGGAAATCGTCCCTTTTTCCTGCTCTATTCTTAAAGTTTTTCAAGGCTAGTTGTTCAACTCAAAATGGAATGAATTAAAGTCCCTAGGCAGTGCCCAAAAAGTCTGTAATTATTAAGTGCTCAAAGGTTAGTGTTGAAAATTGGCTCACCTTCAAAAGAGTCTCGGCACAAAAGAGTCCTGAAAAAAATCACAGCTGGCACAAAAGAGTCCTGAAGAAAATGCGTTCATGCGCCCAAGCGCTTCAAGCGCTGAGGTCGGCACAAAAGAGTCCTGGCATAAAATCAATTTTTCACAGCTCTCATACAATGTTCACACCTCTGGGGCGGGTCCACTAAACGCGTGCTGACTACGTGCTATCTTAGCACGTTGTTTAAAACTCTTGTTAATGTTTTAATTTCTGAGTTTTTTCTCGAAAAATCTAACAGAACTTTCTGGTTAAATGGCACAAACTGATATTTTATTAATTTTATACATATTTGTTGTATATACAAACTAATAAAGCAATAACCCCTAGTTACGGGTTAGCAAAACTCCTAACTACGGTTTAAGGCTTTATTAAATTTTATTTCAAACAAATATGCATAAAACTCTTTAATATTTATTTATTCCATCTAAAAAAGAGTCCAAAATTTTCAAAGAAAAAACAGAAATAAAAATAAAAGAGTTTTAAACAACGTGCTAAGATAGACTAGTCAGCAGCGTTAGTGGAGCGCGGTCTCAAAATTAAGAAAAAACTACTAGAGGAAACCAGAAACAAGAAGTTACAAAAAACGTAAAAAGAAACCACCTCCACCACAACGCGCGTTTTGGGGGCCCCCCCGCTCCTCCCAGTTTATGACGTATTTCAACACGTTCTTTACAGCATTACTCTAGACATAATGAGTCAAAAAGTCGTCCTGCGTAAAATACCCGTTAACTTTGACTCTTTTTATATTCTAACACATAAATAATCCAAACAAAATGAGTAACGTTGATTTTTTACTGATTGTGACTCTTTGTCAAAGAAACGACGAACAGTTAATTTAAAAGATTTTTAGCTAACATTTTTTTTTAAAAAAGTTGCTACTTTTTTCTTGGGAAAACAAATGTTTATTTTAATAATTACAGTTTTCAATCCTTTTATTAGCGGGCTGGTGAAAAGTTACCCAGATTTTTTAATGTGGTTAAAAACCCATATAGTTACCCAGATTTTTTAATGTGGTTTTACGTTTTTTGAGCTAAAGAACGATTCTATATATTGTCTCGTATGTGATAACGTTTGAGTTAGACTTCAAAAGAATTTCAAAAGTTTCTGTAAATTTAAAAAAATTTCTGAAAGACCGCTAATATTTTAACGACAACTTAAAACCTATGGCCTGTTTCATAAAAACCTTGTAAATTCTTATTTTACAACTCTCCGCCTATTTTTTGTAAAATACACGATAAAGGTTTTTTGACTTGTAATCCAGGGGAAGCATCTGCGCGCACTGCTTTGCGCTGATTGGTCGGTACCACGTCATTTCATCTCCGCTAAACGATCAATATTTGCCGTCTCGTATATCCCCTATCATGTAATTTACAAAAAATAGGCGGAGATTTGTAAAATGAAAATTTACAAACGTCTTTATGAAATAGGCCCCTGGGGGCATGTTCATAAAATTATACGCTTAATTCATTATGTGCAGTAGTTGCGTTAACGAGTCATAATTGACTAATCAAATAAGTTTTAGTCAAATACAAAACTAATAATTAATCACCAACATTTTTATTGTTAATAAATAATAAAGCGTTTCAGTAAAAAATTCGTATTTAACATTTTTAAATCGCTTTGTTATTTTTCCCTAGAAAATTTTTTTAGTTTAGTGAATATTTACCTTACTTACTTTTGTGGTGTTATTTATGTCATTTAAAGTTATGCTCAATAGTTTTGCTTTTGGTGTATTTATTTGCATTGCGTTATGATCAGAAGGATTTTAAATAAAACATTTAGCATTAATAATTCGTGTAATTTGCGTAATTCAAATGCCAAGTATTTAGTAAAAAGTTGACAAATATTTGGTTAAATAGCTGCCAACTATACTCACTAAGCATCTGATAATAAAACTGCTACTGTATTGTGTAAAAAATTACCAACTATTTTCGAAAAATCAACCAAATATTTAGTTAAAAAAACACAGAATAATTAAATTTAAAAAATACTAAAAGTTAGCAAAAAAGTACAGAAACCTGTATTGGTCTGGAGGTATAACAATATTTGGTTGTTTTTTACTAGTTATTCGGTTAAAAATCAGCAAATGGGCGGAAAGAGTGTTTTTTGTTTGTTTTTTTTAATCTGTAGTTGTGCGCAATGGCACGCAAAAAGTCCCAGTGGTCTGTTAATCTTGTTGTCTGACATCTACGGTCGTTCTTACAATTACGATTAAAACACTAGTTTGATAAAAATTCTAATATTTTAACAATAAACAAAAAATTTATGTGAACTAAAATCATTACTTAGACATGATTTTGTTTAACATACACTCGATTATGACAAAAACACTGATTTACAACAATGATACAAACACAAAAATGATTTTTTTCTTATTAACGTTTTACAAAGGTTTAACCGTTTTAATAACTAAGTAATAAAAATACTTAAAAACATTAATTGTTTACCCGCGAAATTCTTCACACAACCTCTTAAGAGGCTAATAAAAAAACAAACAAAAAACTGGAAGAAAGCTGAGGTGTGAAAATTGTAGTCCGGAGCAGAAATAAAGGTCATTTTTCAGACGCAGGCAATAGCCGTTATGCGTGACTCCGCGCGAATAAGCTTTATAGATTTCGGCATGAAGAGAAGCAGTGCAAAATAATAACTCTGCATTTTGGCTATAGCCGACCGCCCCCTCTAAGCGCATATGCGTTCCAAGACTTTTGCTGTTTTCCCTACGTGAAGAATTCAAAACATTGTTTGTAAAGCACAAAAAAACCTTCAAACACAGTGTGTTTAACATTTAAAATATAATTTATGTTACAAATTTAAAAAAATTATGTCTTATATAAACAAACGAGCCAGCCAAAACACCTCTATAGTTCACTTACAAATATTTCTTATTTTCCTTTTCTTATGAACCTCGTCGACATAACGCTTATGCCCAAAGCGTCTGAAAACTACCTTTATTTCTGCCCGGGACGGTATGTTAGCTGTGAAAAATTGACTTTATGCCAGGACACTTTTGTGCCGACCTCAGGGCTCGCAGCGCTTGGGCACATGAACGCATTTTTTCCAGGACTTTTTTGTGCCGCAGCTGCAATTTTTTTCAGGACTCTTTTGTGCCAGACCATTGAAAATTATTTAGGTTTGAAACTAGAAAATAACATTACTTTTTATTATGGTAGCTATGTACTTTATTGTATAACGAAAATAGCAAAAATACCCATTACTTACAATAATTCACAAAAACTAATATGAGTATTGTATTACTCGAGTATTTTTTTGTAAACTAAGTGAATAGACGGTACTTGTGAGTAGTCGGAAGGAAATTGTCTAGCGTCGGAAGCAGGTAGAAAGAAACTATCGAGTAGTTATTCATCTGGATCCGAAGAAGCTGTATCACAAAGCCCCCATTAAAGAAAAATCTAACAAACAACTGTTGCAGTCACATTGGGTTTACCTTTAGTGTTTTTTTGTGTATGTGAGTTAAAGCAAGTTATAAGCAAACCATTTTTTTATTTTGTATATTGTAAAAACCCAAAAAATTATTCATACAATAGTAAAAATCCGTCACGTTAATAAATAAGAACAAATATCAATAACTACAACCTTTAGCGGTATAATCCCAATTTTTTACAGTCATAAAAACAACATTAACAATAAATATAAATAATAATTTGCATTTCTTCACTTACTTAAATAAAAAAACAAAACAGTTATGCACATTATTAAGTACTACATAAATATTGCTTCCGTAGTTTTTTTTCCAGCTTTTTGTAACTGAAATCGACTTCCACAGCAGTTTTTCTCCTCATAAAATATTTGAACACGAGAATATAAAACCACTATTAACAATCACTTTATTGGATCTATCACTAAATAAAATTCAATTTTTTACATTATTCCCGTACGAAGGTTAAAATATTCCAACAAAATAATTACGCATAATAACTAAAATCAAATCAAAAAAAAATTATCTAAACAGGAATCATTATATTTACGGTAATAAATACAAAATAGTATTTGTTAGACTGTAAATGTTTTTCGTTTCTTTTTGTTGTGACCAAGCTTAAAAATTTCTGAGTTAGCTAAAATGTCCAATTTTACAAAAATTTAGCAATACTAATGGGAATTAGTAGTAAAAGTTATTACTTTTACTACTAAACGTTTTCAATGAGATAGCACAATCTTTGTCTTTTAAAATAATTAATTAATAAGGCCACACATAATAACACAGATAATTAATAAACAGAGGTTAAAATAATATAAACATTATTGTTTGATAAAATTTTAGTTAAGAACTTTGTACAATCTTAACAGTTTTTCTCAAATAAAACCATAAAATCAATAAGGCACTTAAATTATTACAATATTTAATCACATGTATATATACTAGCGTATCAGAGCAAATTCGCATTGGCGACACACATCGAATAAGTGATAGGAACTACGAAAAAATAACATTTCACTGAAACTGTGAACACAACAGATGTGCGGAAAATTTGGGTGGTTGACATCACACCCTCATAAATTTTCGAACGACAAAGGTTAACCAGGAGCTTTTTTCTTCAGAATTTAGTGATTTGATTTTACTAATCAGTATAAAACCTCAAAAGAGTTTTCGGATGGATTGTCGTTTAGAGACAAATCCTTACAATTTACATTAGGTAATCCAAAAAGGTATGCCGATATAAAATCCTTCTTGTCTGATACTTTGTCTTGAACACAAATAATAGTTTTAAATTATACGAAAACTCCTAGAAATAGTGGAAAAGTCGCCCGCCCATCTGTTATAATCACATCCAACAATTACTATAAAAAACACAAAAATATCCTTCGTTTAAATACAGCTGAATGAGAAGTATAAGATGGACGTTAAACAAAAAAATTAGTAAAAAACACAACAAAAAAGGTATTAAATAACAATAAAAACATAAAAAACGAATGTACCGTACCAGGCTTTGACAAAGCGGTTGGAACAAAAAGAAAGAGCCTAACCAGCTTAAAAACTGATCATTTTTTAGGAAGCTCTTTTCGCAGTAACATGTGTGACCACTTTATGCATTATGTATAAAAAATGATGTTTACTGAAAAACTCCAGCGATTGAATTTAAAGTTTTATGCATTTGTAGTTACGATAGAATTGTACAAACTGATATGGCGTTTTTTATAAAAATTCCTTGGCGAGATAACGGGACAGGTTTTTATCCAATGTCTTACATTTTTCAATTTTGTGGAAAATATAATTCGGATTTTTTTCACCAATGAGCAATGTCAAAAATAGGGTATCTTAAAATCAGTTTTTAAAAAACTTTGCATATTATACCACTGGGAGTTTTACCGATAAAAGTGACCAATATAATAGTAGTCTGGGCTAGACCAAACACCCTTTATGGTAGGTGTGTGTGTACAGAACGAGCCTAATTAAAATAACGTTTAAACCTAAAAATTTCTTACACAATATTTTACTTCCAAAAGTAGCTAAAAATGACGCTATTTCAGGTTATAAAAACCCAAACATTGTTTGCTGTGTATAATAATTGTCGAGAATTACAAAGGAAATTCCCAAAATATTAGGAGACAACTATCGAAGACTGAAGTTTTAAACCCCCTATAGCCCAAAACAATTATAAAATTACAGCAAAAAATACCCCAAAAAACCCCTCAAATATTAGCGCGTAAACAGGTTCAAACCCTTCAAACATCATTAAAAAAATCGTCATCCCAAAAAAATCTGTTGCCAAAATCAAATTTTAATGCTGGGCTTTTACATGTGGACTATTTTTGACTACATCTCCGTCCCGTGATCGACTACTGCGGTTGGAGTGCATATGCCGCGTGTATCCTAGAAGCCTCTTCTGGGTCCCCAAGCCGGAACTGGTGCCACGGTCCCGGAACTACCCATTTCTGGAAATTCATCCATGCACTGCAGGTTCGGAGTCTATAATAAATAATTAATAACGATCATCAATAAAAACAAACCGATAATTGAGAAAAAATCAAACAAACAATTATTAATTAATTACAAGTAAAAACTCGATAATAGACGGTATGTGGAAGACTTCAGAAACTAACAGCAAACCAAAAAAGTCGACGAATATAGTAACTAAAAAATTAGGATTAGTACCTGCCAGGGAGCTCCGGTAATTTCCACTCCCTTCGGAGGAGGTGGGGCCTTGTATTCGCTTTCCCGTGAATATACGTGATTATCCGCCATGTCCTATAAAAATGCTTTTATAAAAAAATAATGAGAAAATATGTATTATTCATATTTGAAAAATTAGCAATATTAGTTGCCTAAAGAATGAATTGGCTAATCTACAGATTTTAACGGACAACTACAACTAGCTGGAATCGTTGTGAAAAACTAGCAAAGGCACGTAACTTAAGGTACCTTAGGATAGTTTTCACTTCACAGTGTTCAAAAAAACCCAGTTGCAATACAGAACAAAATTTATTTTTTTACTTACATAAAGAGAATTTTATTATTTATTGTAATTATAGAGCATTATAATATTTTAAAATATCACAACGACGAAAATTGGAATGAATCGCAAAAAGTAGGAAACTAATGCGGTTTAAATGTTTACAAAATTAATGTTTAATTGTTTTTAATCTATATTATATTTATCGAAAAAATTATAATTAATCTGAAAATATATTAATGTTAAAAAAATGTGGCAATGAAAACAAAAATGTTCACAGTGGGAGTCGATCTCTCGCCCCCTAAAAATTTGACAGTGGGGGAGTATCAGTGACAGACGAGCGCTTTCCGTTTGCGCCATAAGCCTATCTGCTCCAACTTTTCTAAAAGAGGTTTTAAACGCAAGGCCTTAATTAAATCGAAGAATATGCCCACATAACAGTACGAGAGCTAATATGGCAGTTTAAAAATCATAAATTTCAATAGAAATATACTACCTTTCTATATAAATAGAAATATACTTCACGAAATTTAAGTTATACCCACGTGTCGCCGCATTTTAAAAAAAATTAACTCCGACTTTCAACGGAAAATCGTATCCATAAATAATCGTAAACATAAATAAAGAAAGGAACATTTCCATTAATTTTTTCTTACGCGAAAAACGGTAACAATTCTTTTGCATATGAAGTATTTTCATTTATAAATTCTGTTTAGTGCATAAGGGTTTAAACAAATTTCGTTGCAATTTGATTTTTAATATTAATTATTTCAACTACTTTATTACTATTATCAAGTGTGCAGTTTATTATCGTGGTATTTTTGCCTGATTAAGATTCATTTTTATTTTTATAGAAACAGTCCTATATTTTGCAAAAGTTCGTATGCCGAAAATCACAATTTTCCCTATTTAAAGGTGCGGTGCGGAGTCAAACCTTTTGTCTTCGATTTTGTTAATTTTTTTGTGAAAACATTACCCCCGCCCCCCAATAGCTCACAAAAAATTTTTCAACAAAATATTCTAAGTGTTTCAGGATATATGACCCCTCAAAAATTGGGTTACGACAAATCTACACGTGACAGTTGGCTCAATTGGTATAACGATTTACGTTACAATACAACGCAATAGAACAACTCAACAAAAAAAAACGTACAAACAAAAACGGCAATCACATTCAACAAAAACAATCACTCGCCCATACAGCATAGCAAAACATTTCAACAAACAATTTACACAATCCACCACTTACAAAACAAACCGCGAAATTACACGCGCAATCAAACAACTAAAATCCACACCCATCACACTAACAGCGCAGCAAACAATTACTGCAATACAACAAAGCAAAACAAACAACTCATTTGGGCCTGACAACACAAACATACACCACCTCAAACATCTAGGCAACAAAGCACTACAATACCTCGCACAACTCTACACAAACATAATAAACACAAACACAATATCACACAGTTGGAAACTCTCCAACTACATTCCAATTCCAAAACCAAGCAAAAACATCAACAACAGCCAATCTTTCAGGCCCATCTCACTCATATCCGCACTCGCAAAAACTTGCGAAAAAATCATACTCCCATACATCACACAGACCTGTGCACGGTTTGAAAATGCCCCCCCCCCGCTTTATTGGAGGATTTGTCCCCCCCGTTTTATTGCCCCCCACCGCGGAAAATTGAAAAAGTAGCCAAAAATTATGACGCCATTTTTTACATATTATGACTCCATCACTGCAAATTGTTTGCAGTTTTTTAGCCTATTTCAATGCATTTTAAGCCATTTTAGACCTATTTTTACCTTATTTTTGCTTTTTTGTGCCTTTTTTCCCTTTTCCTTTCTTTTTTTCTCTTTTTTTCTTTCCCCCTGCTTGCCCCCCGTTTCAAAAAAGTTGCCCTCCGTGCCCCCCCCGTTTTGGAATTGCCCCCTATTATAACCATGGGGGGCAGTGCAGAGGTCTGCATCACAAGCAACATACCAAACACAACATACCAACACGGTTTCAAAAACACTCCACATACACAGCATTACAAACACATTACACTCACATAGCAGCAGGTTTCAACAAACCAAAACCACCACATCGCACAGTTGTCGTAGCACTGGACACAGACCTGTGTACTGCCCCCCGAGTTTAAATGGGGGGGGGGCAATTTCAAAACGGGGAGGGGGCACAGGGGGGCAACTTTTTTGAAACGGGCGGGGCAAGCAGGGGGGAAAGAAAAAAAAGAAAAAAAGGAGAAAAAAAGAAAAAAAGAAGGGAAAAGAGAAAAAAGGACAAAAAAGCAAAAATAAGGTAAAAATAGGTCTGAAATGGCTTAAAATACACTAAAATAGGCTAAAAACTGCAAAAAATTGCGATGATGGCGTCATCATGGTTCAAAAATGGCGTCATAATTTTAGGGTACTTTTTCATTTTTTGGCGGGGGGGAGACAATAAAACGGGGGGGGGGTGGCAAATCCTCCAATAAAACGGGGGGGGATTTCCAGACCGTGCACAGGTCTGCTGGACATGTCCAAAGCTTTCAACACTGTCAATCAACACACACTCATGCACAAACTCGCACAAACACAAGTAGCAACAACAATCACAAAATTCATAAACAATTACATCAAAGGCCGCAAAGCATACACCACATACAACAATCACAAATCAAAACAAAAACTCATAAAAACAGGAGTCCCACAAGGCTCCTGTCTATCACCCACACTATTCAACCTCTACACTGCAGACATTCCAGCACCACCATCAAACGTACACATCATAACATATGCAGACGATATCACAATATATGCATCACTCCCAAACCACCACATAGCACAACAACAAATACAACCATACTTACACGCAATGCAAACATGGACAGAAAACATCACAACAACCAACTCACACTAAATGCAAGCAAAACAATATCCACACTATTTACACCAGACCCTGCAGAGTACAACACACAACTATCACTACAAATAAACAACACAACACTCATCACAACTAAAAAACCAAAAATCTTGGGGCTCACGTTTGACCCACAGCTTACATTCAACACACACATCGCGAATACACAGAGCAAAGCACGCAAAACACTCAAAATCATAAATGCACTCACAGCAATTCACTCGACCAATAATGGAGTATGCCAGCAGGCCCCACAACATCAAACACAAAAATTAAATTGCAAACAATGCAAAACACTGCTCTCAGGGTTGCAAAGAACACTCCTGTCACAACTAAGATCCGGATTTTGTCATCATCTAAATTCATACAAATCAAGAATAAAACCCACTAATCAAAAATGAATGCCCAAAATGCCACCAGAAACCTCACGATGTCCACCACCTTTTCAACTGCACCAAAAATCCTACCACACTAAAAGTAGAAGACCTATATGGTTTCAACCCGCGAAGGCAGCAGCATTTCTGGAAGAAATAACCTGAGAACACTGGCTATGCTAACTAACTAACAGGGCACACCACAGACACAAACACACACACACATAATACACACAGAGGCTAAAGTCCTGCCAATAGCAACACACATTCAACTCCACGCAAAACAAGCAAAATTGGCAGCTATGTACACAAACAATCCACTCAACTACTTAACACAACAATCTGCACCCAGCAGGCTCAAAAAGCAAACAATGTTTCACAACAACAACTACACAACAAACATTCCAACAGACATACACAACAAAACTTACAAAGCACTAAAACAACAAATCCACACCAGTCACAAACCACATCAACAACATTCCAATAAACTCAAAACTTCAAACAAAAGCACCAGCAATAAGCAACGAGGAAGAAAATCTTCCTCGCGGGGTCAGAAGAACCCTCGCCCAACTCAGGGCGGGGAAATCTCCTTTCCTCTACTCTTATTACACAAAATCAATCAATCCTACATAATACACATCACCAAACTGCCCGCTATGCAAAACACAAATACACACAACACAACATCTTTTCACATGCATACAGATTAACACGACAAAAATAAATAATAAAAATAAAAAAACGATAAATAAAACACAATAAAAATGCAAAACAAATTAAAAAAAGATCTATCCGCATAAATAAATTATTTTTCAACAGTTGTAATAGGTGTATCAAAAAATTAATAATTATATTTCGGTAGTGTTTTATTACACAAATGAATGATACACAAATTTACAATAATTACAATGTCTAACATAAATTTCAAGTTTCTTTTACTGTTTGGCCCAGTTGTCTATTCAGTTGCTGTTATTATTACGCACTATACCTGCAGATATTCTTCCTCCATGTTTCTCAGGACGTCTATGCAGTCCCAGACGTTCTCTTTGTTCTTTCCTGTCACGGCCACCAGGTTTGGGTCTGGGTCCGAGGCTTTCGGCAGGTGGATCTCTACTTCGTGATCTTCCATCAGCTAAAAACAGTTTGTATTTATATAAATATTATACCATTAATAAAAAAATTTATTAATATTTCAATAATAATTCAAGTCTTTTTGTTGGACCAGCTTTTTGTTATTTTAGCTTAATTAAACTGAACAAAATGTTTTGAAATTTATAAAACTATTTAACCAGATTCATTACCATGCTCTTAAAAGCAAATAAATCGGTGAATACACGATTGTGAATAATTGGATTTACAAGCCATAAAATAAAAATGCATATAGGTATATAACTGTTTATAAGAAAACTGATGCTTCTAAGTTTGATTTTTTTTTAGAAGTTATTTCATCTACATGTACTTAAATATCGTAATGTTGACGATAATTTAAGAACTAATTTTTTTTCCATATACTCTTAACTGATTGAAATGGCGCGAATATAAAATAAAAAAATCTTTCCATATAATACGTTAAACAATTCTGAAACTATTTAAAAAATTTTAAAGTATACTTGTGCATAGCTTTCTCTTTCTCTTAGAGTATGTTTTATTGCTACATACAGACCTGTGCACTGCCCCTTCCCCCCGGAATTTTATTGAAGGGGGCAATTCCAAAACGAGGGGCACGTGGGGCAACTTTTTTAAAACGGGGGGGGGGGTGTGCAAGCAGGGGGAAAGAAAAAAAAGGGAAAAAAGGAAAAAAAAGGAAAAGGAAAAAAAAGGGACAAAAAGAAGGTAAAAATAGGTCTAAAATCGCTTAAAATACATTGAAATAGGGTAAAAACTGCAAAAAATTTGCGATAATGGCGTCATCATAGGTCAAAAATGGCGTCATAATTTTAGGGTACTTTTTCATTTTTTGTCGGGGGGGGGGGGGCAATAAAACGAGGGGGGGGGGACAAATCTTTCCATAAAGCGAGGGGCATTTCCAGACCGTGCACAGGTCTGTACATACATACAGCAGGTTGCTTCTATGCTGATTTTTTCACAAAAAACCCAACAAATTCATTATTAAAACAATAATATTTAATAATAATTTGTTAAAGCTAATTAATTTATAAACCAAAGTATTTACGTGCTTCAATTCGTTTTAAAAAGTCATAACAAATAAATATAATTATGTAATTGCTTATCGCTTACCTTTCTAATCATTTTCCCTTTATGCCCGATGATGCGGGGGTGGACGCGGCAGTCAAGGGTTATTTCCTGTTTGAACATGGATTGCAATTCCTCTATTAGTGCTAGAATGGCCTCCTTGCACTTCAATGCATCCGCCTCGTAGCCTAAAAAATAAAAACAATTCTTAATGGGTGATTCAGCTGCACCGTTTTTAACAACTACAAGGATTTGGCAGGACAGTTAAAAGTAAACCCAACGTGGCTGCAACAGTTGTTCGTTGGATTAAAAAATGTCCCCATTAAGTAACCATTCAAAATCCGACGTCACTTTACCTTTAGTTGGTTGGGTTTACCTTTAGTTACCTTTCAAAGAGCGTTTAAAATAACTAAAACCTTCTTTCAAACAAAACAGAGGTATTTTTTAGTAATTGTAGAATCAGCAATGAATTAGTCAAGGCTACAGTGGTCCCAATATGATGGGCTTTATTAACATTTCGCAACACATACAATAACTTACTAATAAATCTATAAAATTTCCATGCATGCCTTTTTTCTTATTTAAGCATTTTATTGCATTAAGATGAATTAGTCTTAATACGTCTTCAGCGGCTCTGTAGGAATAAAAGCCCATAAGTTTATGCAAATTGTTAAAACATGTAACAATAACCAAAATTACCTTACATTTCTGTTAGGAACTACTTCAACTATTTAATGTGAATTAATTTAAATTTTGGTTGAAGTTTAGTTTTTGGCATTGAACTGCATTATTAATTTTATTTACTCTTGGTTTTGACATTTTTCACGCAATTTTCTGCACAAAAACCAATTTGTTTTTTTTTTGTTTTTTGACGTGTTCGTAATTTATCGGATTTGATAATAATTTAACAACACGGCGGAGCCTACGTGCACAAAACATTCATGGAATATCATGGATAGTGGCCTACTAGAGCACGATGACTAGTAGTTATCGTGCTCTAGTCATTGACTACTAACTATAAATTGTACTGTATTTTAAAATAATAGAGACAGGTCCAAAGGTGTCTACATTCATTGACTTGGGGATTTTATAATGTTTGAACCAGGGGCCAAAAAATAAGCAATAATATATATCTGGTGTTACGCAAATAGAATTCCTGAAAATCTGTTGTGTTTAAATAATTTTGGGATTAACCTTAAAAAACACTTGTTAATCAAAATTCTAAACTTTTGACCATAATTCTTAACCTCCTAAAATTTTTATGTCGATTTCCAATATCTTCTAATCTTTAAAACAGTAAAGTGTAACTTAACCTGGTTGCTGGTTCAGGTACTACGAACGGTTAAAGGGGTTCAATTTTACGATTGTTGCAAAAATCGTGTTTTTACAGGTACACTAACAAAGTGTCTATTTTGATATTCTAAATACTGCTTAAAACTGTTAGAGCCACAGCCACAGGGCTGACACTACTGCAAGAATTGCTGCGAAATTTTGTCTTTTCATAATTGATAAATTTTTGATTTTTTTTGGGTCCTTTCCCACCCCTGATGCCTTCAAAATTTTAATTTTTAGTACAGCCGCTCCACCAAGACGACTTCGAAAGCTATTGACGCGCTAATTCCAAAAACATAAAAAATATTGCTCATTTTGCAATAAAAATGAGACTAACGCTTACCGTCTCCTAACGACACATTTTTTCTTTCCCACCTAAACCTCGTCTTACCTTTGTGAAATATCTAAATTTTAGTTCTTCTTACCTGTAATGACCACGTCGTGGCTCTCCGCTGAGTCGGGGGCGTTCCCATTCAGCTCTTGGTCCCCTTGGTGTTTGGGTGGTGGCTCCAGCTCCTCATGGCTTCGGCCGCGACCCCCGCGTGCCCGCGGCGGCCCCTGACCCGGTATGTCGATTCTGACGCCGAAGCGCTGGCATAGTTCGCTCACCGTCTGACCTCCGTTCCCTTTTAGTCCCCTGTGGCATTCGGGTGGGACATCCACATGGACTTTGAAACTTTTTAGTTCCTACAAAAAGATAAACTCAATTTTGTTTTAACAACACACTTATTATGTTGTAAGCTTAATCGACGTCTAGCATACTGGAAAACTGCCTGGGTGGGGTACCTAACTTTTTGCAATTGAAAAATTACTGCAAATTGAACCTTTTTGCGAAAAATTTTAACAAGCTTTTATTCAAAAAATTAAAGAAAAAGAACCTCATAAAAGCCGCTGACTTAGGGAAAGCAAGAACATACCGTTTCACCCCACCCCTAGATACCCCACTGGATCAGACAATAGGTTAATATCACCTCTATGTTCAAAAACTAGGCATAAGGTTTTCCATCATCTCCAGTGTTTTTTATGTTTAAAAAAGAACAAAAACAAAAAATAACAATAATATTAAAAACAAAACCCCCAAAAGTTTTGACCTGTGCACTACACCCCCCACCCCGGGGGTTTTATTGGGGGGCACGGGGGGCAACTTTTTTGAAATGGGGGGGGGCAAGCAGGGGAATAAGAGGAAAAAAGGAGAAAAAAGGGAAAAAAGGGAAAAAAGGAACAAAAAAGCGAAAATAAGGGAAAAAGGTCTAAAATGGCTTAAAATGCATTGAAATAGGCTAAAAACTGCAAAAAATTAGCTATGTTATAGGTCAAAAATGGCGTCATAATTTTAGGGTACTTTTTTTCATTTTTTAGCGAGAGGGGAATAAAATAAGGGGGAAAATCCTTCAATAAAGCGGGGGAGGGATTTCCAGATCGAGCATTTCCACACAGGTCTGTTCTTTTGTTCTATTGTGTTATTTTTTTCTTCAATTGAGATTTTTTTAAAAACTTTTTAACCAGGGGTCGTATGCTGAAGGATTAATCCGACTTAAAGTTAATCTGAAATTAGCGTGAAATGACCCTTGTGCAAAATTCTTGCCACAGTAAATGAGAGGTTATGGAAAAACCGAAATACCTACCCGATCTCTCTTTTCTTCGTCACATTTGAGGGTGATCTGCCGAAGTCTCTGCAGGCACTCTTCCACTTTGGCAGGCGGCCCACTCACCGTTATTGTGTCCGAACGGACATCTCGTTGCGGAATCGTTAACTGCAAAATTATTGTAGGAAAAAGTTATAAAATCAAAAACCAAGCTTTAGCTAGAAAGTTATAAAGGAGAGTTGGACTGGGTGTCGCCTTAATTTAAAAAATCACAAAAAATTCATTTTTACCTACAACATTTCTAAAACAAAAAAATACGTCAATCAAATGATCATTAAACGATTTCTCCAAAATGCATTTATTTTGTGCTAAAGCATTTTTTCATTTCGAGTATTTAAAAAATCAAGTTAAAAACCGCAAAATTAGGAGTTTTTTGAAAGTTTTTTATAACGACGTTAAACCTCGTTGGAAGAGGTGCGGTGTTTACAGCTTCTAAAGGCTGGTTCATACTTATGACAAAACTTCCTTTGGACTTTTGTCCAAAGGGCAAACGCAGCGTCAAAGCGTCCTTTGGATTTTGTCCAAAGGACGTGTTCATACTTTTTGTTCTTTAGACTTTTCCCTTAAGTTTTTGTCTTTTGGACTTTGTCCAAACGACAAATTTCAAGTCGCGTTCATACTTTGTCCTAGGGAAATAGTCCAAAGAACGTTTTGGCTTGTCCAAGGGACGTTTTGGGTTTTCCAAAATTGTCCTTTGGACTTTGTCCAAAGGACGTTTTGTCATAAGTATGAACCAGTCTTAAAAGAACATGTTTTGACGCATCTTTAAATAATATTATGCAATGTAATAACTCGATCCGTTACCCTGACTAGTTTTACAGCTTTAAATAATCTTACTTTAACGTCCAGTTCGTCTTGCAACGCCCGTATTCCCTCACCTCCTTTCCCGATGATATGTCTGTGGTAATCGTAAGGCACATTAATGGATTCCGTCACCGGGACCAAAGCCTTAAACAATACAAAACAATAAAACTTTCATATTTTTCGTAATTTTTATAATCGATGAGGCGATTTTCAACCGACAAAAGTTAATACACAAAAATACAATTTCATATAAACATCAATTTCATAATATGAAAAAATACCAAATAATTATAATAAAAATATAATAAAAGAAAAATATATTAAAAATACCAAAAGTTCAGCCTCGGCTGCGGCACAGGCTTCCGGACGCCCCGTGATGACTACGATGTTTCTGGGATCATCGGGCCCGTTGGCGGTGGGACTTAGGTCTCCATTTACCTATAAATAAACATTATTACAATTAAAAGAGAAATTATTGCGCACTGCGTTAAGGTAATAGGAGTAATGGGACTCAGAAAAGTCTGACAAAAAAATTGATTAGACTAAATTTAATTTTGATGGAAAACTTTGCTAGCGAAAAATTTGGTTGCTAACCAATAAATAACTACCAGACGGTCTGGAAATGCCACCCCCCCCGCTTTATTGGAGGATTCCCCCCCCCACTCCCACCGCCCAAAAATGAAAAAGTACCCTAAAATTATGACGCCATTTTTGACCTAAGATAACGCTATCATTGTGAATTTTTTGCAGTTTTTAGTCTATTTCAATGTATTTTAAGCCATTTTAGACCTATTTTTACCTTATTTTCGCTTTTTTTTGTCCTTTTTTCCGTTTTCCTTTCTTTTTTTCTTTTTTTGCTCTTTTTTTTCTTTCTCCCCTGCTTGCCCCCCCCCTTTCAAAAAAGTTGCCCCTCGTGCCCCTCCCAGTTTTGGTATTGCCCTCCCCCAATAAAACCCCGGTGGCAGAGAACAGGTCTGAACCACTATAGTTTAGTATTTCGCTCCCAGGTAAAAACTCGCCCAAATTAATCCTACACGTAATTATAATTAACCATTAAATCTAATTAACTGCATAATATTTTTGATAATTGACGTATTTACATTTTCTCAAAACTAATTCATAAAAAAATTTGAAATATTACACATAAAATGATTGGGCATACTGACATTATGCTGGCCGCGGAAAACGCCTTAGAGTCAAACCGAATCTGTAATACAAATTTTTAGCTAGCTCCCACATCCTTCGCGATGAATTTTAACTTATGTTGTTGAGTAAATAAGTATTATCAAGAATAAATAACAAAGAATGTATCACTGTGTATTAAATTTCTTTCCTATCCGTGCATCACTTTGACAGAAATTTAACTCCGAGGGGGGGGGGTTAAATTTCACCCCGGTCAAATTTAGCCCCCCGGGGGGTTAACGGGGGGCTAAATTTAACCTCCATCCAGGGGCCTGTTTCATAAAAACAGTTGCGAATTCTTATTTTACAAATCTCCGCCTATTTTTTGTGAATTGTATGATAGAGAATATACAACACGGCGAATATTGATCCGTCAGTGGAGATGAAATGACGTGGCTGCAACCAATCAGCGCAGAGCGGTGCGCGGAAATGGTCCCCCTGGATTATTACAAGTCGAATAACTTTTATCGTGTATTTTACAAAAAATAGGCGGAGATTTGTAAAATAAGAATTTGCAACTGTTTTTATGAAACAGGCCCCAGGGAATCGAATTTGATCGACTTTTCTTAAGGCATAAAAAACCCGCCAAAACAAGCTAAACAAACACTCTTGTACTAATTACAGGAAAATAAATATCAAAACATTCAAATATTTAAAAGCAAGTCCACAATTAACTGAAACTTACAATCTTATGAATAAGCATGTGGGAATAAAGGTCTTTTCATTAAAATTTTAAAATTATCCACACGAAAAAATGCCTAAGTTTAATTATTTCGAAATAAATTTTATTTATTTGCATTCAATTTTAACCTTTTAGACAAACAAATATTTTAAAATTGAAATGAAACAAAAATATTGAAATTAAGATTTTAAAATATTTATAAAATCAATAAAATTAAAAGAAAGAAACAAAAATAACGCTCAAACCAGGGATCTTCCAAAACATAAAAATTTAGGTTGAACCACTGGACTATCGCAGCTCCTCTAACGTCAGCGCTAAACACTCTTTATAAACTGTGTTTTCTCTCGTAACCATAATTTCGTCAAAAACGTTCGTTGTGTTTAAGCAATATTTCTATTTTCGTTACGTGTTTTGTGTAATTTAAAAAAAAAATGTTAAAATAATTTTATTCTGCATAAAAGTTCTAACAAATCCAGAGTAGTATTTTCTTAAAATTTTATATTTTTAAGCTCAGTTTAATTGATTTTTTTTAATTGATAAAGAAGATGATGAAAAAATTATATTCAAATATTCTATGAGCTACAATTTTATGTTTTCCTTCTTTAAAATAACTAAATCAGAAAGTAATCGACCAGTCTAATACTTTTTTATGATTTATTTTATATGATATTTTGTCATTTCCTTGTCGTTGTCGTGATTTTTTATTTACCGCCTTTATTTTTTTCGTAGCCACTAGGGGGTCGAATTCGACCTTCCCCCCCGGGTGTTAAATTTGATCCTCCGGGAGGTTAAATTTAACCCTTCGGGGGGTCAAATTGGGGGGTTAAATTTTACCCACGGGGGGGTTAAATTTATGTCAAACCGATGCACGGATAGGGAAGAAATTTAAAACACAGTGATACATTATTTGTTATGTATTCTTGATTTTATCAATAAAGTACGAAACTCCGGACCTCTCGCGCGCGAGAATAAGCAGCATAGGTGAGTAGGGGAGGATGGATGGGGGTTTATACTCCCCTACAGTCCCAAATAGAGCCGACTTTTTGTCGAGACACCCCCCCCCGGATTTTGGGAGTCGGGTATCGTATACGGTAATATACCCCCCCAAATCCCGAGAAGCTGCCCACCTATGATCAGCAGTATATAAAAGTTTACCATTTGCTCGCGGGCGGGAAATGCGATCTTGACACCGAGTCGCTGTTGTATCTCGGGAATCTTTATTTTCTTGGACACGAAAAAACCGCGATGGTGTTCCGCAGCTATCCGGACGTCCCGGCTCACTTGAGCGTCCTAAAAATACAAAAGAACACAAGTAAATAACAACAGGACACATTTTTAGTATAGTAATTAAACTAATTTAAAATAGAAATCCATTTGAAATTAAATATATATTTTAATAGCCCCAATACTCTTCCTCGTGTACACCTCTCAACTGCTTGGAAGGCTAGTAACCCAGCCAACCAAACACCCCGCACCGCACTTTCCACTATTTCACAGGCGGTAAGAAGAGTGGGTCCGAGGACCAGCCGCTACCATATTAAAATAGAGCATCATTCTTAGTAATATAATAATTCACTATTATAATACTAATGAATGAGAGTGTACATCAGCACATGGGCCCTTAGAACTAACTATCATTTCCATAACAAGCAACGGTAGTTTTGTTATTTTTTTAAGACTTTTCTTAAATTGCAATTACGATTATGTTTAATATCAAATCAATAATCTACCAAATCAGCGACCACTTCCAGCAGTCGTTTTTTGGCCGCGTCTACACAATCCTCGGCACCCTTGATGGAAACCGTGGTCCCACCGCTTCCCATTTTCGGAAACGAGATGATCACGCCACCGCAGTCCTCCTGAAAATAGAAATATTTACATCTACACAATTTTACATCCAACGCTGAGAAAACCCTGGGAATTCATCAAAGCTGAGATGATTATTGCCTAACTCGTAATACCGAATAGGACTAACAGACCTGTGCACGGTCTGGAAATGCCCCCCCCCGCTTTATTGGAGGATTTGCCCCCCCCCACCAAAAAGTGAAAAAGTACTCTAAAATTATGAAGCCATCGTGAATTTTTTGCAGTTTTTAGCTATTTCAATGTATTTTAAGCCATTTAAAACCTATTTTTCCCCTTATTTTTGCTTTTTTTGTCCCTTTTCCCTTCTTTTTTCTCTTTTTCTCTTTTTTTTCCTTCTCCCCTGCTTGCCCCCCCCCCGTTTCAAAAAAGTTGCCCCCCCCCGTTTTGAAATCGCCCCCAATAAAACCCGGGGGGGGCAGAGCACAGGTTTGGAGTGGACTAACCTAACACACAAACGAAATGGCGAGGAAAACTTTTATTTTCCAAAAACTTTCATGTTTTTTATTAAATTTTTTTTAGAACAACGCGATAAATTTTATTATAATATTTCACTAAATAAATACTAATTAAAACGTTATTTTATAGATGATTTCATAAGATTATGAAATAAACAAATATATATAAAATAAATAAATGACAAACAAAATATTAAACAAAAATTAAAGAGTTTTTGGAAAAAAACTAATTCGAAATTGAAAAATATTCTGTTGTATTAGATTTTTCAGCCATCAAACTAAAATTGCAAGAAAAATCCCACTAACACGTTTATTAAAATCGTGTTTACGACCACAAAGTATTGCGATTGTAAATGGAGTATTGCCTGGATTGAAGTTGAGACAATTTTACAAAACTTTGACTGAACTTTGCCTTCAATAGATAAGACTAAAGGTTTTTAATATTTGAGTATTGCAATGGTGTATTATTTTTACCACCCAATTTTTAAAACACGTGTTTAATACCTTATTTATTTAAGCTATGAATAAACCAAAAATTAACACAATTTTGTACCTGAATCTGTCTAAGGACTTGAGCTCCACGCTGAATAAAATGTCGATGATGTTTTTCTGGTATTTCTGCTTTAATTTCAGTTACTTTGTTCTGAAACAAAAACTCAGTAAAACAAGCAAATGGGCAAAAAATGAGGTAAATAAAATGTTGTATTAAATGTGGTGTTTGGTACACAAGTGGACTGGCAATTACTAATTTTGAACTTCATAATCATAGCTTTTCTTCTTTTTTTTCAAATAAATACTTTTTTCTTAATTGGTTCACAATGCAAATTTTACATCAAAAAATAACATAAACATAAATAAATAGCATCTTTGATTATTTCCAAAATTAGCATCCCCAAATATTAAAATAGTTTAATTGGACCGACTTTAACAAAAAATGTTTACCAGACTGCACATTTTAGTGCCTACGTAAATATAAAAAGCAGAGCTCTACACTGCCTCCCCCGGGGTTTTATTGGGGAGGGGGCAATTACGCAACGAGGGGGGGGGGGGGCAACTTTTTTAAAACGGAGAGCAATAAAACGGGACGGCAAGCAGGGGAGAAAGTTCAAAAAAAAAAAGAAAAAAAATGAGAAAAAAGAAAAAAATAAGGTAAAAATAGTTCTAAAATGGCTTAAAATGCATTGTAATAGGTTAAAAACTGCAACAATTTCGTGATGATGGCCTCATTATAGGTTAAAAATGGCGCCATAATTTTAGGGTACTTTTACATTTTTTTGGCGGGGGGGGGGGGGAATAAAACGGCAAATCCTCCAATAAAACGGGAGGGGGGCATTTCCAGACCGTGCACAGGTCTGTAAAAAGTATTAGTATAATACATGAGAGAGAGGCCAGCATTGCAGTCTGGAAGCAGAATCCAACACAACAAGAAAAGAGACAGCTCGAGATTTTGACATAAAATATTTACATAAAAATTATTTTATTTTTCTCACAACACAGTGGCAATACACTCAAAATAAACCCCTGCACAATATTCACCGAAAAACTATTTTAAAAAAAGAAAACAACTAAAACAGGCATTATTTTTTTGAATTAACAAAAGCTTACCAACTCTTCGATAAGGGTCTCCAGCTGACCTTTGACCTTTTCCACCTCTTCTTTTTTCCCAATAATATGAATGGTTTCTCTATCAGCGTCCGATTCACGCGGAAACAAAATCCGAACATTGGGAAAACTTTCACGCACCTAAAATTAAGATAATAGTTTTATTTTTTTTGGTTTAGACCTAGCCTTTGAAATTGTTTTTCACACAACGTTTTTTTTTGCTTTACACTGAGCGTCATTTTAAGGGTTCTGTTTTGTTAAATTCTTGGCCGACTCATGGACTAATAAAAAGTTTTTTTTACAACCAAATTGTTTTGTTTTATTGCTTATGAACACCTTTCTGATGACATTATGGACCTGTCTACCCATCTAAGTTTTTAACTGAAGTTTTTAACCCAATTTAAAAGTTTTTACTACTGGAACTGGGGGGACTGGTCAAAGATCAATTGGCAATTTGGTGATTTTTTTGTGGAAGCGGAATATTGCCCCTACTTTTGGTATCACAACCATTGATGGGCAGCCTCCCAGTTTTTGAGGGGTATACCCGATCCCTGAATTTTGAGAAGGGGGTCTCGAAATTTTTTTGAGGTATTACCTCAAATACTCCATTTTTAGCGTTTTTAGTACTGGGAGGTTCCAAATTAAAGGAGGGGGGTGTCCGGGGCACCCCCAAATTTTAGAGGAGGGGGGTAGCGGCTATAATCGGGATTTTTTGGGGGGTATACCTATAACCCCCCAACTTTCCCCCCTGCCCACTATGCACATAACCCGCTGTAAAGCATAATTTCACAACATCGCTTTATCTTTTTGCAATATAAATTGCTGCAATTAAAACATTAATAAAAATTATATTTTTCACCTTATTGATTTTGACGCCGCTTCGTCCGATGAGGAAGCGGAACTGCTCCGGACGGGCTTTGCAGGAGTCTTGGTAGCTGCTCAATTCCCGGTCTTTCACCAGATCCGACAGCAGCTTCTGCGCCCGAGGAACATCTTCTTTCGGACCTCTAAAAACAAAAAAAACACAACAACGCTTAAACTGTTAAAAACTGATATATCTTAAAGTATTTTGTGCTAAGCTTTTCTTTCAAGGAACATGAGTTCAAACAAGCAACCTTGCTTAAAGTACCTTAGTATAACTTTGTCCGTATTGGATTTTTCCGGCGGGAATTTGATTTGTACTCGTCCGCACTGTTCTGAGATGTCGTTGATGAGACGGGCGTTGTTACTCAGCAGACGCGGATGAAGTTTGTGCGGGATATTCATTTCCAAAGTCACAATGTTAGCCTAAAAAATACCACCTTAATCAAAAAATCATAATGCGCAATATAGGCTAGTTCTAAATAAGCGTCTTTTACTGTACAAGAGAGGGTACAAAAAAAATTAAAAAATTCTTAGTTTTCCTAGTTTCTTCAGTTTAAACCTATACTTCATAAAAATTGGTAAACGATGATATCGTCGTTACTACGGCAAAATGAGCGACAGCCATTATAAAGTACACGTTAGTGCGATTTATTCTGTAGTTAGTAGTTATTAGTCATGTTTTAAATTTAAAATGAGTCACAGCCCACAGGCCCATATTATATTTTATACGAATTGTGGCTCATTTTGCCGTAGTAACGATGATTATGTTTTACTTCTTTAAATCGCTCTAATATATCAGCTTGTGCTAAATAAATTTAGGTTTTTTAAGAAAACTTCACAATAGTTAGAAATCATCACTAAAATAGTATTTTCGTAAACAATGATTTCAAATTAGTAAAAATAAAGTTGAAATTTTTGGTTTGAAACTAATTTTAAACCTGCATGGGTTTTTTTTTAATGTTTTGGTTGTAAAACTATTCAAAATTTAAAAATTAATTTTAAAAAGTCCATTCCAAACTTTTAAATTAAGCATTTTCTGTAATTGAAACATTAAAAAACCGGCAACCAAACGCGCCAGCAGCGCCGTACCTACGAAGCGGCAAAAAACAAAAAAATCATTAAAAAATGCTTTTGCTTTTGTAATATTAATAAGTATTTAAGAAATGTTAAAGAGAAGGGGTCGAGATTTTGAACCTATAAATATTTGAAATATTTTAAATCGTAAAATGTACTAGTCGCTCGCTTTTCTCAATTTTTCCCCTACATATGATTGGCGCTAGTAGTTAATAGGACCCTTCCTACACTAAAAAACCCTTATTCAGAACTAGTCTATTAAGACGACAAACTAATTTTAACATTAATATTTTTTTTATAATTGAATTAGCGCTCCTGTTGAGATTTTTTTGTAGCTATTGCCCCAACAACCACGAGATTTTTAAAAAAGAAAAATTCAAGTTCAAAGATTAAAAAAAAGTTTACAAAAAAACAGAAAACTAACTTAAACTAGAGTAAAAAATTAGTTGTATACCTAAAAAATAAATATCTTCCTAACAAACTTAATTACTAATAATAACAGGAATACCAGTTGGTTCTGGAGCTCCGTGAGGCGTATGACGCATTTTTCGACGTCTTCTTTCCGTCCTGTGATAGTGATTTGGTCCTCGGCTGACTGCTCGCTAGGAATATCCAGACGAACGTTCGTCTCCTCTCGCAGCTTAAAACAATTACAACATAAAAAATAATTATAAGAAAAACACGAATTTCCTACATCTAATAGGAAAATAATGGGTTAGAATCTTGTAATTTTTTGGTTAAAATACCAAACGACGGCAGTGATTTTGTGAAGTTTGTCCAACCTTTTTTCCTTTAGTTCGTATTTTTAGAGAAAAAATCGAGTGTTTTTTGCACGAAAAACACAATATCTCGACAAATACTGCACCAATCTTAACAATCGAGGTATCAAATTAAAGAGGAATGTAGCCGCTTTCTTTGAGTGCATAATTTGTAACTTTAATCTTTATACCCATTGAGTAATCTTTCACGCACAAAATTGTTGAAAAACGCCATTTTTGGGGGGTCACAACTCCTGAACCACTGAATATATTTTGATGAAAAAATTGCTACGGCCATGATCACTAGTAAAAACATTAAAAATAGTTTATTTATTTTTTTAAAAGTTTATTTGAGTTGGAATAAAGTACAAACTTAGAGATGCTACACTTTTCCCGTCATAGTTCATTGTCAAAAATACAATATGATCGAATTGGTCTGGTTGTCAATTTCTGTGGCGTTAGTAGATTTTTATAAGCGACTTTTATTGGTGAAAAGGGATACAATCTAACCTCCAGAGATAAAATTTATACTTTAAAATCCAATAATTATTACACAATCTATAGATAAATCACTACGAAATAAATGAGTACCTTTTTAATTTGACTGCCTCCTTTGCCAATAACATTCTTGTGGAAGTCTTTAAAAATCGGAACCTGCACTTGGAAATTCGTTTCCGCCTAGGTATTGAAATACGTTTCAAAGTAATTATTCTTTATTTATTTGTAAGGAATTATTCTTTATTTATTCTTTTTAAGAATTATTCTTCATACAAAACAAATTATCCTTTTTTGTAACAAAAAGATGAATTAATGAAACGAATTGTAGTTTGTCCAAACTAAATAAAAAGTTTAGATAACTTGGATATATATTTTGAAAATTTAGCGACAAAATTAGAAAAATTGCTACACAACTTAGGCTTACCAGCTCTTTTGCCTTTTTGGACAGCTCCTTGTGCATTCGGTCCACCTCCTGGCTGGGGCCTCGAAGGGAGACCACGTCGCGTTTCATCCCTGGGTCGGGGAAGCTCACGATTACACCGGGGCACATGTCCTTAAGCTCCTGAAAAAAATAAACAACAAATTGCGCAAAGAAAATTATTGGGGAAGAGTAATACTTTGCACGGAAATCCAGTATGTAATTGGACTCGTAAAAAATATGTTTTTGTTATCTGAAGCAAACGATAAATTTGAATTCAAAGTAAAAATACCAGTTGATAATAAAGATTTGATAGCAGAATAATAAAAAATTCGATTGAAATTAAGATTCCACTGACCTTGATGTTTTCTCCATTGCGTCCAATAATTTGACGATGAAAACGGTTTTCAATTATGATGTCACGACTTTTCTCGTTTTCCTACACAAAAAACACATTAATGATTGTGAAAACAAAAAAAAAAGAAAAAAAAGTTTTTTAGTCCTAAATTTTTCTATTATCTCAAACGGAAAAACCACACACACACGCGCGCGCGCACACAAACACACACGCAAGCACGCACGTCACGCACGCACGTCACGCATGCACGCACACGCACACGCACGCACACACACACACACACACACACACACACACACACACACACACACACACACACACACACACACACACACACACACACACACACACACACACACACACACACACACACACACACACACACACACACACACACACACACACACACACACACACACACACACACACACACACACACACACACACACAAAATCAGTTTTTAAAGAATGAAATTAATTTGACTTGCACGCTCTCCTAATATTTTCTTAATTTCTTTAAGAAACTTATTACTATTAATTATTTTTTGTAACCGTTTCAAATCATTCAAAAAATGGATACTACGCGAGCTCTCTTTATTGGAGTGAAAAGCTTGGACGAGCAAACAATAATAAGCCTAATACGAGCTTAATTGAAGTAAGATTTACAATTCGTCTGACGATGTCCAGGATTTCATCCTTCGCTTTTCGGACTCCCTCTTTTTTCCCTTCGATCTTGATTTCGTCCGAGTTGGTGCTGTCGTCCGGGATGGAAATCTGCACTTCGTTCTCAGTCTTTATTTTCATGACTGAAATAACTTTATTATTTTGTCCTAGTTAGTGTTTAGTCTATTTAGTCATAATTAGTTAGTGCAGTAAAAGTCACGGCGTGCGCACGGCAGCCACGTTCACATGGCTTGAATAAGCTAAGAAGACTTACACACAAGACCTGTGCACGGTCTGGAAATCGGGACCTGCTTTATTTTTGGCTGTGCCCCTCCTTCAAGAATACAAAAAGACATTAATGCGCCATTTTTAACATAAATTTTAGCGAAATTTCTGTCATTTTTGAGCCTATTTTAGATCTATTTTTAGTTCAATTTCGCTTTTTTTCTACTTTTTTTCTTTCTCTCCCGCAACTCACTTCACCTTTTCTTCGTTTCACAAAATTTTTTCCCCGCCCCGTGTTTCCCTCATTTTGGATATACTACCCTGGACTCACTGATATAAAATAATACTGATTGATTCAATAAATGAAATGAGTAATTCATATTGGATAACCTACTAGGTTGCTTCTGCAATGTTATATTGCACGTTCATCGGTAAACTCTGGTGTTCGAAGTTCCATAAATCATTTACTGGTGTAGGTTGGGTGTGACGTATGATTTACGAGTCAAAACAAGGAATGCTATTTTACTGTAAAAACTCCAAACAGACCTAGGCACGGCCCCTCGGGTTTAAACGGGGGGCAATTCCGAAACGGGGGGGGCAACTTTTTTGAAACGGGGGGGCAAGCAGAGGGGAAAGAAAAAAAAAAGAGAAAAAAAGAAGAAAAAAAGAGAAAAAAATGGAAAAAAGAAAAAAGGGACAAAAAAAAGCGAAAATAAGGTAAAAATAGGTCTGAAATGGCTTAAAATACATTGAAATAGGCTAAAAACAGCAAAAAATTGCGATGATGGCGTCATCATAGGTCAAAAATGGCGTCATAATTTTAAGTTACTTTTTCATTTTTTGCCGGGGGGAGCAATAAAACGGGGGGGGGGCAAATCCTCCAATAAAACGGGGAGGGTATTTCCAGACCGTGCACAGGTCTGCTCCAAAGACTAATATTTTTGAATCCTGACGTGGTCCATAAAACCCCGAATTCTCTCTTAGTAGTAACTATAAAAGGGAGCTTAAGCAAACGTGATCTCGCTCACTATTGGCTCCTTGGCGTCCGATGACGTGGCGGTGGTGGGCGGGGTGTGTGTGTGTGTGTGTGTGTGTGTGTGTGTGTGTGTGTGTGTGTGTGTATGTGTGTGTGTGTGTGTTTGTGTGTGTGTGTCTGTGTGTCTGTTTGTTGTGTGCGTGTGTGTGTGTTTGTTTGTGTCTGTGTGTGTGTGTGTGTGTGTGTGTGTGCGTGCGTGCGCGTGTGTGTGTGTGTGTCGTGTGTGTGTGTGCGTGTGTGTGTGTGTGTATGCATGCATTATTCTGTGTTACGTACATGCATTTGTTTGGTGCATGTAGTTGCGCAGGTGCGCTTATGTGTCTGTATACGCGCGTGCGTGTGTGTTTTTTGTTACGTACATGCACCTGTGCGTGTCTGCACGCATGTGGCTTTGCACGTGCGCATGTGTCTGTGCGCGCGCGTGTGTGTGTGATTGTGTGTGTGTGTGTGTGTGTGTGTGTGTGTGTGTGTGTGTGTGTGTGTGTGTGTGTGTGTGTGTGTGTGTGTGTGTGTGTGTGTGTGTGTGTGTGTGTGTGTGTGTGTGTGTGTGTGTGTGTGTGTGTGTGTGTGTGTGTGTGTGTGTGTGTGTGTGTGTGTGTGTGTGTGTGTGTGTGTGTGTGTGTGTGTGTCCGCACGTGCATTCATGCTTGCATAATCAATTTTTAGCGAAAATTGGAAAACAATATATTAAGTATATATCTAAATATCCAATAAAAACTTTCACCATATTTTAAGAAGAAAATATAGTAGGTGAAATAAAATTTGGGTTTATAAAAAATGCCGGTAGCAAATTGGGCAGGGAGCGCATTGTCCAGAGAAAGAATTGTCTCGGAAGCGAATTGTAGGGAGCGATTTTGCCAGGTCCCATTAAAAAAACAGCTATTTGAATAGTATTTTAATGAGAAATACAATTGTCCTCACAGATTTTTAAAATTCCTTGTTGTTTTTATCTGATAATAAATAAAATTAAAAAGTATAAATAACCAAAAAATTTCTTACGAAGTTTTTTTTAATTTCCGCTTTACGCGTTTCAAAAGCGCGTACGTAAGTCTTTAAAATTTTTAGAATTTTTTTTCGATACTCAGATTAGCTGATTAGCATAGTTATTTATTGATTTTAGTATTTTTATGGAGGAGCTTAGTTAAGAGGAGATATGTTTACTTAAAAGCAATTTTTTAACGTTTTTGTTTAAAATTAATTTACTTATAATCTGTTAATATGAGTTTCATATTTATTAACACAATCCTGTTAAAATGTTTGCATTTAATTTAAAAAAAAACTCCCTTAAGGTCTCTCCGGACAGTTTTCTTAAATATAGAAAATCGCAATTTTCGGTATACGAGATCTCGTGAAATACAGTAATTTTTCACTAAAAAATTTATATGAGTGTTAAAAAGGCAGAAATAACACGATTATAAAGTGAACATTCATTATATTATCGTAAGTAACTGAAATAATTGATATTAAAAATCAAATTGCAATGAAATTTTTTTAAAACCCTTAAAAATATTTACTGCACACTATTTATTAAAAAAAAATACTTCCAATAGAGAGACACAGTTACCCTCTTTTACGTACGTAAAAATTAAACTAAATATTGTTGTATTTATGGTTTAATATACAATTTTCCGTGAAAAATGGAGGTTAATTTTTTCAAAATTTCGTTAAAACTTCGATTTAATTTAATTTGGTAAAATTTAAAGCTCCAGATAGTATATTTCTATTGAAATTTATAATTTTTGGAAGGCCATAACATCTTTTGTATTTTTTAACGCATAAATAGTTCTGTCGTGCGTCGTGCGTTTTATCAATTTTTTTCAGAAGGGTGGTTTATAAATCGCTTTTAGAGCTCACCATCGTATGTTAGCAGTGGCATAGTCGGTTAGCGCGTCGTCAAATTTTTTGAAAGGTCCCGAGATCGATTCCCACATAAAACATATTTTGCCACAATTTTTTTTGATTTTAATAATGTTTTTTTTTAATTTTTTACAATTTTAAAAATTTATTTAACATAATTTAAAAAATATCATTATTGTAATCAGGATTTGTTGCCTGCTTTTCGCCAATTAGTCAAATTTTTGTCATTTGAATATCTTAAAATATTATAATACTCTATAAGTATAATAATTCAAAAGTAAATTGTGTGTAAATAAAAAATGGGTAATTTTTGCTCTTTATTGCAATTGGTTTACTACTGAACGCTCTGCAATAAAAACTGTCCGGAGAGACCTTATGTCGTAGTCCGTATTTCTTTAGTTAATATTAAACATTAAGATTATTGCGCATTTCCTTACCCGACGTAAAGGTGCAATGCAGAATTTGTGCAATGCCGTCTGTGGCCGAAATTTCGGAAGGGGAGGGGTGAGGTTGCACTCCCCCTTTAAATTTTTTAAAACGGAGAAGGATTGTACTCCAATTTAACAACACCGTTAACAACAGATTAAAAGCCAAAAATAGCGCTTCCGCCAAAGTCTTTATTTTCTAGTATATTTGTAATATTTAAAGTAAGTCCCAAAAATTTTGGTTAAAAAAATATATAACGTAATAATTTTGCAGCTAAGCAAAAAATACGCACGATATCTAACACAAACATTGCTTTAAAGTTGTAAAAAGTAGACATATTTTTGTCTCAAGCATTGACAGAAAAGCGAAAAGCGAAGCGCGAGAAAATTTTTTTAAATCAATCCTAAAAAAACCGCAAATGTTTACCTCCGCCAAAGCGACTATACTTTCGTATTTTAGTGTGTACACAATATAATTGGCCACCGAAGGCGGCTAAAAATTTTAAAGAGAACATCTGCAATAAACCAATCTTCAGTCTTTTTAATAGAACAAAAATATTATAATAATTGAGCGCTGAACGGAGCGAAGCGCGAAAAAATTTTTCACATCATTTTCAGAGGAACTCCAAAATTACACATCAACCGCCCCGAAGGGGAGGGGGGGAGGCGGAGTAGAAAACGGTTTACAAATCTTCCAGGATACACCCATAGGGTACTTAATGAAACTTTTTGTTCTTAACTACAATAACTTTTTTGAAATTTTTACGGCTTTACTCTTGCCCGAGAGCCTTGTCTTTCCAAAATATCTTAAGTGGTAACAAGTATGATCATACAAAATGACGTTTTTAATGATATCTGTACTTTAAAGATTTCTCATTGGATATAACAGTTACAATTAAGAAATTTTTTACTTTATCTTGATTGTTAAGATTGGTGCAGTATGTATTTGTTAAGATATTTTGTTTTGAAATATTAAGTTATTGAGCAATTTTTAAGTACAACATCACCAAAAAACTGGTCATTTTTAGATTTTTATATATGTCTTGAATCGCTAAAGTATTTTGACGGAAAAAATTTTGAGAGTTATTGGGTTTAGGCAATTTATTTAAGAGTTATAGAAATTTATTTAAAATTATTAATGACTCTTGTTAATATGTCTTTTACTTTACACAATAAAATCATAAATTGTACCTGTTTAAAAAGAAAATCTATCGATGGAGAATATTTCGAAAAGTCATCCTCATCCTATAATACACAATTTTGATTTTAAGTGAATAAAAACTGATTAATCCATGATATTATTTGTTTTTTCTTCTAAGTTGAAAAAAAAAACAAAGTGTTTTATATACTAAAAACTTCTACTATAAATAACAACTTCAGACATTTGTAAAATTAGATACTAACTTCATTGCTTTAAAGCCCATTATTTGTTGCTTTTTAACAAAATCTACCACATAGGCTAAAATTATTCAACTTTTGTAACATTGAAATTCTAGCAAGTAAGTTTAGAAAGTATATAGTTCTCATCATACTGAACGTCCAATCGGCTACGTCTCACGCTAATTAACCCTTTGAGATTTATTCCGCTGCAAATCCGCAGAAAGTATTCTGCGTCAGTGCTGTTCAATGTTAAATTCCGCGTCCCGTTGCCGGTAGCGCCAATCTTAACAGTGAGCAGCGGTGACGCAAAACACCTGCGAATTTGTATTGGTTTTGGGACGAAAAATATACGACACTCCATGTAAATTATGTAAAACGTGAGATTTATGAATTGAGTATATAGCAAAAATACATTTGAGAAATATCTTCAAGTTTAAAAAAATACATAGTGTACATGTATTAAATCCGCTAATTAAGGATCGCGATTAAAATTTATGAGCTTCACGTTATCAATAAGTTTTATACGTCGTGTAATATGCTTGAATTTGCGTGTAATTGGTGTAATTTGCCGGGTTGCAAACAGCTGATTGGACGTTTATTATGGTTGGTACGTTCTATGTTTTGTTCGCAATTTTCCATCGAAAGAATTAAAGGAATTCAGCAGTTGCAAACGCACTTTCCAAACCTTAATCTAACTTATGAAAGATTCAAGGAATTTATATAACAAATTCTCGAAAAAGTTTATATAGCATGTTCATGAAAGCAACATCAAAATCGGGGACACCAATAAACTTTGAAGGAAACAAACTTTAAAAAAAAATGAAAGGATAAAATATATTATAGGCAATATATTAAATTGATAATGTAATATACAGAAAAATATGTCAATATCAATAATATAAAAATCAATTAGACAATGTTTTTAAAAGGTTAAAATTAATAATTTTGTTTTTTTAAAGTTCTTACACAACCAGGGGCTTATTTCAAAAAATGTTTGTAATTGTAAATTAATAAACGCAAAGTTTTTTTTTGTACTTTTAATTAAAAAGTGTATAAACCAAAATACGTTCAGAATTTAAAAAAAAACTACAAATTTGTAAATTCCGCAAATGCCACAGCACCTACGTATTGTTAATTAATAAAATAACGAAAATTTAATTGCGTTTATTAATTTACAATTAAATATATTTTTATGAAATAAGCCCCAGGGAAAGCTTTTGGATAAAAGAGCGCAAAGGGTCAAGCTTTTTTTCAATTTCAATGATTTTTTTGTGAAAATCTTACTCTTGCCATCAATAGCCCACAAATTTTTTTTTCAAATTATCTTCAGCGGTTCAGGAGATATGACCCTCTAAAAATGGCGTTTCTTCAATTATTTAGTACTTAAAAGACTGCTTCATGGGTATAAAAATTTCAGTTACAAAACATTCACTCCAAGAAATCGGAAAATTTTTTATAGTTTTTTTGTAGCTATGATTTTTAGCATTAGAGCAGTATTTTTTGAGATATTCTGTTTACCGTTCAAAAACCTGCAGTTTTTTTGGCCAAAAACAAAAGTTTGAGAAAACTTGTCCCTGTATATTTGTGATTTTGGTTGATCATTTAACTTAATAAAAATAGCGTGCCGGCAAAAAACAGATTAATATGCATCATTTTTACTTTTTTTTATTTTAAATAATCTAATAATGCATTCTCAACCATTTTTAAATACAAATAAATTTCAACATTAATATAAAACATAAAAAATTACTTAAAAAACAAAATACAATTCAAACACCTACTGTTTTTATGCGCATTAGATGAAAAATGTTTAACAAACTTTATTCTTATGTGTTTTAAAAATAAGAACCCCCCTAAAACTATTTAAATGATATTTGATTGTGTTTTGGTTCGAAATATATCATTAGTTTTTGACAGAAAACTGGAATTGAAAAAAGATAATTTGCCGAGAGCGCTGATAATGAGAGATGTAGAGATGTTCCCGGGACTCCGAAGTTCACAATCAAAAAGCGTATTCTTCTTAAGTTTTTTTTATATCCAAAGCAGATAAGGAAAAAAACTATTTCTTTATAGTGTACGTTTTCTCCACCACGATGCAACTTCTCTCAAAAGTATGGACAGGAACTAAGTTTCAATGATTTGCGGTTGCACGGCTAAAACTAAGTATAAAAATACTAAGTCTCGTTAAAAATGACCGCAAAAATATAATACAAAACGCTAAACGTAACAAGTTTAAAAATAAAGCAATTTTATTTTATTTTTATT
>JASAMX010011072.1:0-44013 GCA_030248175.1 Microlaimidae sp. YZB2_3 | reverse complement strand
AAAAAAACTTTACAACAAACCAAAGCAAAAAAGACTCACATTTACAATACTCCTCACTGTAGCATACAAATCAAAATATTTGGGAACGTTCGGAAAGCTTTTTGAGCTAAAAATTTGCCCTTAAAATAATCAATACGTGGAAAATTTTTCGATTTTTCAGCCTAAAACAGCCCAAGGATCCTAAAATTTTCCACGGAACCGCCCCCCCCCCGCTAACTGAATGGGGTAGGAAAGAAAACGAGGAGCTGGAAAATATCCGAAAAAATTTTGAGGCCCCCAAATACGTAGAAGTGGGCTAAAGATGAGAACGCGAAACCGCCGATAGCGCCCATAACCCTGCTGTGGTTCCCGAATTAGACCCGGTAGGTTTTATTTATTTATTTATTTTATTTATTTATTTTTTAGTTTGACAAATATAAAAACATAAATCAAAACCGTCACCGACGTCACTCATAAATCTATCGTTTCTTTAGTCAAATAAAAAACAGTATTCCGTAAAAAGCGGACCCTCCGGATTTCCGAAGCTTTATTTTTATATGTTATATTAATTAATAAAATAATAAGATTTTTTAAACTTTACGGCTCTGGCTCAACTCGAGTTGGAACATATAACCGTGCAAAAATTTCTAAAAAATATGGCCTAAAAAATATTAAAATTAAATTTACAGTGGCCGTTTTATTTGTCTTTATTAAACATTTTTTATTAAGATTTAAATTTTCAACTAAAATTAGGAATGTAAAAATTAGTTCTAAAATAAACCAAATATTATGTACTTAAAAATTAATTGTAGATGAAATAAATCTTGCTGGTCTTAACAAAATGTAAAGGGAAATGTATGAAAAAATGTGCAAGAAATTACTTAAAAATGTGTTGTGGGGACATGAAGAAATAATTTTAAAAATGTTGTCTACGGTTTTTAACAAAAATCGTAATTAGAACGCAATTTTTCAAAATTTAATTGACAAAAATGGTTACGTTTAAACGGTAAAAGAGTGGTCAATTCTGTTAAAAAAGTTAATTAATAAAAATTTGTAAACCAAGCTATTTAAGATTTAATATTAAACGCAGTTTTTATTTAAAACTTTCAATTGTTTGTTGTTAAAATTTGATTTAGCATTGTTGTAAGTCGTTGAGATGAGCCAGGTTTAATTTCCCTATAACTACAATAACTAAATAATACTTTATTTGTTTTAAATTCAGGTAAAAATTTGGGATTTCCGAAAATTATTTAAAATTTTAAACCTAAATATATTAAAACTAGATTAAATAATATTTCTTAAGTATATCGTAAAAAACAAAAACTTTCTAGAAATATTATAGAATAGCAGTTATAAAAAATATAAAAACTAGCAATAACAAACTAATTGTTACTTTAGGATGAACTTCCGCAGAAAAAAAAGGTAACTTCCAATGCGGTAAAATAAATGTCGAACCCAAAAATTTTTTACCCGTGTGCTTTTTTATAGAATTTTGGAAAATAATGATAAATAACATTAGGTTTTTAACAGAACAAAATGATCATTAACTTTTAATTTAATTTTAAAGTTTTACTGTTTATTGTTGATAATTTCGTTAAAGATATAAAAATAGCTAAATGTTTGTAAATGTGCGAATTTCCAAAGTTCTATGATAAAAATGCAAAGTAGATAAAGTTCTCCCATGCGTTTTAGAATTGTCCCTGCGTTTGGTAAATCACTTGCCCATGTTCATCCATCGTTATTGTTTTTTGTCTTTAATCAATGTTAAATGGTTATATAACTTTAAATTCGTATGTTTTTTACATTTTCTTGTAATATGTTTGTGACTTTGTCTTTATGTTGAAAAATGAGTTTTGTAGCTAATTATTTAAATGTATTTAACACTATTAATATATATGGATTTACATTAAGTTACATTATTTTTAAGTTCCTACAATAATTATAGTCTGAACGCGAGGAATATTTTTACACACCGAAAGACAAAGAAATTTATGTGCCACCACCATCTATCGAACGAAGGGTATTTGTTTTATATTCAAATTTAATTTTTTTATGTTCTTCACGTATGCAAACAGAAAACGAAGAATTTGAATTTATGTTATGAAATTTAAATTATTAACCCGTTCCTGTGATAGCAATTTCCCCCATTACCACGGTGAAACCTTCGTTCCACGGCAGTGGACTCTTCTTCTGGACATTGTGGTATGTAAATTTTACCGCTGTAAGTCTAAAACAATAATTATTGCTGCGCACAAGCGCTCCTTTTCTTCTGTGCGCCCGGCTTAATGAGCAAACGGCTCATTGAGCGGAGCAAATCGTCATTACTATCACACAAAAAGTCACAATCAGTATAAAATCAACGTGACTCTGACTCATTTTGTTAAACTATATGCGTGTTAAGAGCTAAAACAAGCGTCACAGTTATGAATAGTTTATGACGTTTTTGACTCATTGTGTCAGAGTAACGATGAAATTTAAATGGTGAAAGAAACTGGCGCACATTAAATGTACGGTCGCGATTATTCAAATTCTAAATACGCAGACAGTGATAGCAAAATTATATAATATAACGAAAAATGTGCAACTCCTATATAAAAAAGTAGGGAAAAATAAGCCATTATAATGAGCCTCTCCATTTAAATGACACTCTCCATAATAATGGCATAGTAGCCATTTTAATGCGGGAAAATATGCTGTTCGCCTAGGTTATTCTGCACAAATATGCGCGGATATATAAAAACATTTTATTTCATTTGGGGAATGCGCGTGCATTTAGTCAGTGTGAAGTGACGTAGGCGAACGGCATATTTTCCCGCATTAAAATGGCTACTATGCCATTATTATGGAGAGTGTCATTTAAATAAAGAGGCTCATTATAACGGCCCACTTTTTCCGTGCTTTTTTATATAGGAGTTGCACGTTTTTCGTTATATTATATTTTTTGGTATTACGTACCAAATAAGTGAAACAAAAGCAAAGGCGACCTTTAGATCGGGTTAAAAAATCTTTGTTTTCTGAAACAGTTTAAGTTAGAAAATTTGCAAAACACCAACAAATAACTAATAACAACTAATAATTTTAACATTTTGTTGATATAGTTTTTAACCTAATTTGTCGTGTTTACTCCATTATTTTTTTATTTTTATTCTTTAGGCGCAGAGACCCGAATCTTTTGTCGAACATGACGAAGAAGTTTGTTTGTTTTGTTTTTTTTTTATTTTGAATTTAAATTTATGTATGTTTTAATCGGCCAAAGTCACGTAAAAATAATTTGCTTAAAGGTGCGGTGCGGAGTCAAACTTTTTGTCTTCAATTTTGATATTTTTTTTGTGAAAATATTACCCCTGCACCCAATAGCCCACAAAAATTTTTTCAACAAAATATCTCTCGTGGTTCAGGAGTTATGACCCCCCAAAAATGGCGTTTTTTTTCGACAATTCGGTACGTGAAAGATTGCTCAATAGGTATAACGATATACGTTACAAATTATGCAATAAAAGAAAGCCGATACTTTCTACTTTATTTTGATACCTTTATCGTTAAGATTGGTGAAATATTTGTCGAAATATTGCGTTTCCCATACAAAAAACGAGCAACTTTTTCGTTAAAAACACCAAACGACGACAGTGATTTTGTGAAGTTTTGCCCAGCCTTTCTTTCTTTTACTTCGTGTTTTAAGCGAAAAATCGAGGGCTTTTTGTACAAAAAACGCAATATCTCGAGAAATACTGCATCAATCTCAACGATCAAAGTACCAAATTAAAGTAGAAAGTAGCCGCTTTCTTTGAGTACCCTTTCTTTGCAACCTAAATTTTTATACCCATTGAGCAATTTGTCACGTACGGAATTGTCAAAAAATGCCATTTTTGTGAAGTCATAACTGCTTCACTACTGGAGATATTTTGTTGAAAAAATTTTTGTGGGCTATTGGAGGCAAGGGTAAGGTTTTCTCAAAAATTCTCAAAATCTAAGACAAAAGTTTGACTACCTTTAAGGATAGTTGGCACGCAGCTGATTGATCGATCTGTATGATGTTTATTTCAGTGATATTACGTTCAGCAGTTTTTGCGCGGTTTCCAGCAAAAAAATCGAGGTGCTTTGACTGTTGCGAACGCACTTTTTAATCAAACGGTATGCAAATTATTGTTAACGTGACTTTAGTCAATTACGGGATTTAAAGTAAATTTTCGATTACCATATTTCAAAATCACTCTTACAAACAGTGAAATAAAAGTTAACTAATTTTTTTATAAAAACGTGCGTTATAATTGTTTAATTTTCTTCTAAAATATGCATTTCATTGGTTTTTATTAAGAACAGTAGATAGTTTTTTTTTCAAACAAATCTCAAAAATATAATTACAACCGTTAAAACTATATAGTTTCGAATAAGAAAAAACCGTTTATTAACAATAACCGTGTTTAGAGATCTAAATTATTATAGCGAAAATGAATTTGTTTTTGTAAACCGGAATATTAATTGTTTATTTAATTATATTGTCTAATATTGGGTGTAATAATAAATAAACAATAATCAAACAACTCATTTGAATTTTTGTTTTTATAAAAATAATTTGACAAAGTTTAACTGGTTTTAAAAGTTTAATTTAAAGTAGAAATTGTACGTAATTTACATCAAACAATAATTAAAGATGAAAAAATAAGACAAGAATCTAACAAAAAACACATAAAAATTTTATTGTTAGTGTTTTAAAATTGTTAAATAAACTTGCGTCTAAGAATAAAATAATGTGGTAGGTTTTTTATAAATAACTTATACGATCGGGCTGATTACCGATAGAAATATGGTTACGAAATATAGTTATATAACATATGGGTTGTGCCGCTGAAATTTAAAAAGAAATAGACGTGTGATCACGTATTAAAATTAAGCGTAAAAATCCAAGCAAGTTATAAAATGATATCTGAAACTAAATATTTTCTTTTTTGTTTTACTTTGTTTCTGCGGAAAAAACTCTGACTAACTAAAGACACGCACAATTCAAATGTTGTCCGGCTTGGGCAAAAGTGTTGTAGAAAAATTTTAGCAAAAATTCTTATTTCTTTTTGTTTTTATGGTTTATTAACTTTTAAGTATAAATTTCTAGCTAGGTTTTTTTTATTTTTTAACATTATGGATTTTTACTTTTATTACATGTATGTAAGTACATAGATACCTTAAGGAGACACAATTGTCCAAAGCGGAACCAACAAAAGATGATGAAGAAGAAGAACAGGAGGAAGCTGAAATAGAAGAGCAAAAAGTGGAACAAGATAAGGAAGAAAAAGAAGGAAACGACGACGAAGAAGAAGAAGAAGAAGAAGAAGGCGAAGAAGATGAAGATGAAGAGGAAGATGAGGAAGAAGAAGAAGAGGAGGAATAATTAAATATATGTACTTTTAAAATGTTAGAATATTTACAATAAGTGAAAAAATATGGTTAAAAAATAAAGTAAAAGGAATCTAACAATTTTATGGAAAATTTTTCCAATTTATGTGCTAATAATTTTATTATACTCAAAAAATCTGAAAATAAGGAGGTAAAAAGATTGCGAAAGACCCCGGATGAGAAAAAACAAGAAAGTGAAAAAGTAATAAAGGCATTTGAAAACCATAATATTTCACTTATTGTTTTGTAAACGTTTGTTTTGTGTTAAAAAAAATTAACAACATTTGTTTATCGTATTTTTATGGTTGTACGTGCACTGAACGACTGTTTTATGTTTTTTTTTCTGTCTGAACTCGAATATTGACCACTTTCCCCTTTTACGCTTGCACTCTGCTTTTTGTTGAGCACATTTATGCGCCAGAAAGCAAAATAACTTTTGGTATTGGTGATTCGGTGTTTAGATAAAATTAGTTTTTTATGTTTACATTTTCTGAGTTTCTAGTAGTAACAATTTCCGTAGCATGGATGATTTTTAACGTGTTTTTAAGTGTTTTTATCATTTATTTTTATGGTAAAACACTTTTTATTTTTATCATTTTTAGTTTAGTAATACTTGTCATATAATATGTATTTTTTCATAAAACGGTGGGGAAAATTTCTTTATATGAATAGACCTAATCCTCATGTCAAAAATTATTTGAAACCCAATATAAAAACAACAATTTTTTTAGCCGTTTACAGGATCTACAAAAATTCAAAAAACTACAGCATATATAAAAGCCAATCTAAGCTAAAAAGAAAAAAATATGGTAGCAGAAAAAATCACATTCTTTTTTAATTGATGCATAGCTGTACTTAAATATTCCGATAGTAGTGAAGTAAAAAGTTTTCACTTTTTATGTTTTTAGTAAATACATTTTTACATTTTTCTGCTAAGATGCTCTAAAGATACGAATATGAAATGTTTGTGGACTTCAGATCCACGAAGTACAATAATATGCAATTTTTTTGAGAATTTGGGACTAGCTGAGGACATTATTTTGCAAATTTTTTTGGGTTTAGTTAGGACCGCTGAACACAATAATATGCAATTTTTTTAAGGATTTGGGACTAGTTGAGGACATTAATTTGCAAATTTTTTTGGGTTTAGTTAGTACCGCTGAACACAATAATATGCAAATTTTTGTGGATGTAGGATCCGTTTGGGACGATAATATACAATTTTTCTAAGATTTGGGAAGCGCCGAGAACAATAATATGCAAATTTTCACGATTAAGATCCCGTCACAGACAATAATAAATATAAAATTTTTGGTGGATCATTATTACCAACTGAGGACAATAATATTCAACTTTTTAAGGATTTGGGACCCGCTGGGGACTATAATATGCAAATTTTTGTGGATTTAGGACCCTCTTCCTGAACCAGCAGCCGCGGAACCGGAACCAGCCGCAGAGGCCGAAGAAGAGGAAGAGGAGGAAGAAGAAGAGTAGCCTTTTCCTAGGAAGAATATGCCTGTTTTTGCCTCTTTGGCATGCGATTCTTTAATCTTTACGATTTTCTTTCTGTAATTTTATTATAATAGTAACTGCCATTTAGTAAATTTATCACCTTAGATATTTTTATTAATAAGCCGTAGACAATCAAATTATTAAAACTATTTATTCGTATGTTAAATTATTTTTTTGTAATTTTTAAGCAATAAATTTATTTGCATCATAACATTGCCTTCCATTGCAACTTTAAAGTTTTTATTACCAGAAATTTAATTACATTCTTGTTTGCGAAACCCAGGAAATCCATGCTTAAAAGATAAATAATTTTTATATGTATAGCAATCTTACAAATCAAGACTTAAAAAGTCGTCGATTTAAAAGCAAATCTTAAATTACAGTTAGATTTAGCGATATTTGAGTGACCATTTTGTTCCGAGAGCATTAAACCAGTAAAATATAAAAAATTAAGCGAGGAATGATTTGGCTCCGTAAATAGCGTAGAAAAATCATACAGAATCAATTTTAGCTAAGCAATGATTAGCTAAAAGTGATTTATTACATCGAAATTTAGAATTTTTATTGGCTGAGTTTTTAGGCCTTGAACAACAAACAACGTTTTTTCAAATAGAGGGTTAAAAATTAACGTGAAGTATTACTTGTAATATATACTGGCAAAATCATAATAAATAATACAATAAACCTGAAAATCTGGTTTTTTTGTAAATATTTTAGTTCCTTTGCAAACCTGATGATTGTAACTATTTTCTAATTTGTTTTAAATAAAAAAAAGCTTGTCCGATTTGCAGCACGAAATTGCCTCCATCATATCTACATAATCGATCAGAAACTTTAAAAAATCTGATGGTTTAATAATATTGTCATTTTTATTGCGTTGATTCGTAGAAATTGGCTTTTTTTCCAATGCTGTGAACGAATAATTATTAAAAGCAGACTATAGTTTACGCATTGATAAACCAGTTCTGAATAAGCGTCTTTTATTGTACAAGAGAAGGTACAAAAAAATAATAAAATTTGAAAAAAATCGTAGTTTTCTTAGTTTTTTTAGTTTAAACCTACGCTTAATTAAAATTGATAGACGATTATATTTTCACTAGGTTAAAGTCCTTTGATATATCAGTTGTGCTAAATAAGTTTTGGTTTTTTGATTAAACATCACAATAGTTAGAAAGCATCACTAAAATTGTGTTTTCGTGAACAATGATTTTTAATTAGCAAAAATAAAGTTGAAATTGGTGCTTTGAAACTAATTTTCAAACTACATGGGGTGGGGTTTTCTTAATGTTTTGATTGTAAAATTATTCAAAATTAAAAAATTAATTTTAAAAAGTCCATTCCAAACTTTTAAATAGAGCATTTTTGTAATTGAAACATTAAAAATCTGGGAACCAAGCGCGCCAGCAGCGCCGTACCTACGAAGCGGCAAAAAACTAAAAATCCTCAAAAAATGCTTTTGCTTTTGTAATATTAAGAAATATTTAAGAAATTTTGAAGGGAAGAAGTCGGGATATTAAACCAATAAATATTTTAAACATTTCAAACCGTAAAATGTACTAGTCGCTCGCTGTTTCTAAATTTCCTCCCTACATATGATTGGCGCTAGCTGTATTCCTCTTTCATACACTAAAAAACCCTTATTCAGAACTACTCAATACGCATTAACCCGTTGGGATTCTTTCCGCTGCATATCCGCAAAACGCATTTCCGGGCCATCGTACTCAGTAGTGATGGGCGGAACTACGGAACCATCGGAACACCGGAACCGGAACCAGAACTGGAATTGAAACTTTAAAAAATCCGGAACAGGAACCGGAACCGGAATTCCAAATTTTGCCCGGAACATCAGGAACGCAGAACCGAAACTGCCTTGCGAAACCCCTGGAACATCGGAACCGGAACCAGAACCTGAATTGAGATTTTCAAAAAATCGGGAACAGGAACCAGAACCGGAATTGAGATTTTCCAAAAATTCGGAACAGGAACCGTAACCGGGATTCCAAATTTTGCTCGGAACATCAGGAACCCGGAACCGGAACTACCTATTAAACTGAGAAACCTCTGGAACACCGGAACCGGAACCAGGAGCCTATTTTATAGAGATTTCTGTAATTTTAAATTAATAAACGCATTTCATTTCTTCTTATTTTATTAATTAAAAAATACGTAGGTAACTGTGGAATTTACAGACATGTGATTTTTTAAATTCTAAACGCCATTTTATTAGTATACTTTTTAATTAAAAATACAAAAGAAAAAATGCGTTTATTAATTTACAGCTGTAAATTAATTATAAGCAGTTTTTATGAAATAGGCCTCAGAACCGGATTTGAGATTTTCAAAAAATCCGGAACGGAAACCAGAATCGGAATGGAGATTTTTCAAAAATCCGGAAAAGGAACCGGAATCGGAATTCCAAATTTTTCCCGGAACATCAGGAACCCGGAACCGGAACTGCCCATCACTACTACCCAGTGTTAAACTCCGTCCGGCTCGTCGACGGTACGCGGAGTGCAACGTCCAGCGTACAGCGTTTACGTTTACTGACGCGTTTGCGTTTACGCTTACAGCGTTTACTGACGCGAAATCTCTTCTGTTGATTTGCAGTGGTTTACGGACTAAAAAAATCCCAAAGGGTTAATACAAAACCAAAACTTTGTTATAAAAATACAAGTCCAAACTCAACAATTTATAAAATAATCTAAGGATTCTTTTGAAAAGAAATTAATCTTACATGTCTTAGAATTTCATGAGTTAGGATGTGTAAGCAGTATTTAATCTTTTGCAATTAACGTTTGAAAAGATGCCCGTTCCAAAACTAAATAAATAAATCGCCGCAATAAAAAAAAATAGGAAGATGATCAGCATGTTTACAAACATAAAACGAATTAGCAAAATTAATCAATATATAAATAAATATATAAATAAACGTAATGTGTACGCACACAGTACGTCTATTTCTATATTAATTGATAAATTTTGCTAATGTCTCTGTTCTCTAACTCCTCCGCAGCCATGCAATGAAATAAGGTGAATAAGTTATCATTAGATAGTTTATAGCACGGGGAGTGTCGTAAGGAAGTTTAAATTTTGAAAATTCTCACATGGACCTCTTTACATTGGACAACGTGCTTTCATCAAAGAGGGTAGCCTTATGGATGTTGGAAAAAAAATTGTCTTTGAATTGGCTCAAACTTATTGGTAAAAATTATTAAAGGTAAACCCAACGTGGCTGCAACAGTTGTTCGTTGGATTAAAAAATGCCCCCCATTAAGAAACCATTCAAATAGCGACAAACTGACGTCACTTTATCAGCCAATTGAATTCGATTTAATAGGGAGTATTTGTTTCATAAAGTGAGTCAGATTCTCCTGATTTGAGTGGTTACTTAATGGGGGGCATCTTTTAATCCAGCGAAAAACTGTTGCAGCCACGTTGGGTTTACCTTTAGTTAATGTAGACCCAAAATATTGTGTTTGTTTGGTACAATCAGTATGGACATCTTAATGCTGGAAAACGTTTTTACGCTTAAGAAAGGATTAACCTTTCTCCCCAACTACTAAACGAATTTAGCTACTCTCTAAAACATCTTACTGGTTTTGACTTTGCGAATTGCATGCTCTAACAGTAAAAATCTCGTACATCGTCAACCAAAACGGTTTTTTACTGGCATACCAGTAAAAAAATACTGGTTGCGCCAGTAACCAGTAAAAAAAATTGCTGGTTTTACCGGTAACCAGTAACTGTAACACTCTTTAAGTTACTGGTTACCAGTGAAACCAGCAATTTTTTTACTGGTTACTGACGCAAACATTATTTTCTTACTGCTATGCCAGTAAAAAACCGTTTTGGTTGACGATGTACGAGATTTTTACTGTTAGAGCATGCAATTCGCAAAGTCAAAACCAGTAAGATGTTTTAGAGAGTAAATAAGATATCATTGGAAAGTTTACAGTCCGGAGAAGTTCATAAACAAGTTGAATGTTAAAAAAAACAACATGGACATCCTCGTGCTGGACAACATTTGTTCCCCAAAAAAGGGACCCTTCTCCTCAACCACAAACGAATTGGGCTAAATGAGGCATTATTGCAAAGTATACGCAGTCCGGGGAATGTCATAAATACATAGTGTTGTTACAGTACTCAGATTTTATTCCAGTATCAGTACCAATGCTATGCTGGTTGTCCAAAAATATTCCAGTACAGTACCAGTAAAAGTACCGTTCTTATTTTAGTTGCAGTACAGTACCAGTACTATCCCTACCTCATATTTTATTTCGAGTACAGGACCAGTATTTTTTTAAAAAACCCTAATTTAATTTCAGTATTCTAGAAATTAAGTAAATAAATTACTCATTGTTTTAAATGTACAGTTTTTTTACAATGAGTTATTGGAAAAAGTTTTTTAAAAGCCTAGGTGTTAGACTTAAAACAAGATTCAGGAACCCAACAAACCATTTTCAACGTTTTTATTTGTGAAATATTAAAAACAATTAGGGCCATGTTGTGGTCGCAACTGTTAGTTTCTATTCAGGCAGTAGGTTATTCAAATCCTCTTGTCAGTTTTCTAAATAATGTTTTTTTTTATTTTTAATGCAAAATATTATGAAAAATAAGAAAACTAAATATGTATTATCAAAACGAGCAAAATTGACTGGGGAACATCTTAAAACGTTTTGTGCAAAATTGAACTAACTATTTTTTATAGGGCAGTTTGTAAAAAAAATTTGTTATACCTTATACTTATAAATCGTTACCTATCTTAAATTTAAGTGTTCTGCATATAATATGTTGTATAATATTAAAACGAAATTCAACATCAGAACATTTTTTCTGTTCTTTGTGGTGAAATTTTAAGTGTTTTTTCATATTTGTTGCAAAAATCGAGTGTACATTGGGCTTAGAACAACTCTTTATTTGGTAAGAAGCTTAGTTGGCCTCTTCATTAGTAACGAAATACTGCCATACCAAGCTTTTTTTTGGTTCGTCCTCCTTTATGGCTTGTGCAGCGGCGTGCCAATATTTCAGTTTGGAGAGGGCGGTCCAGCGGGAGGGGGTGGGGGAGATTCCCAAAACCCAGAATATAGCGAAGGGGACCCCTCCCCCAAAATTTGGGGGGAGGGAGTTTTGGCATAACCCCAAAAAAATTAGAACCCCCCCCCCAAATTTGGGGGTCTCTGAGAGACTGCCCATTATGGAAGAGTTCAGCTCCCAAAGGCAGAGATCAAGGCGCAGAGCCCCTTATCAGGGGGGCAGAATGACCCCCCAGGGAGAAAACTTTTACTTTAAAATACTAAAACACACTAAAAAATTTATTTCCAGCTAATAATAAGTAATAAGTATTACTAAATCTATAGTAGTTTATCCCTTTAAATTTAAAATATGCGTTTACAACATTATTAAAAGTCTAATTTATTATTTATAGTAGTTTTATTTGACATGTATGCCTTCAATACAATATTGATAGGGATAATCAATTTAAATTAAGAAACTAAGATAAATTATCAATTTAAACTACCCGCGAAACGGGAAAATTTAGGTTTTTTTACTCTTAATAAGCTTTTGGAACGCATCAGGAAAGTTTTAATCAATAATAAAGAAAAAATCCGGCTTCGCCGGACTTTGGGGGAGGGGGCGAACGCCCCCTCCCTTGACCACCACCCCCCCCCCATCGGCACGCCACTGTGCTCGTGGCTCCAAGCGAATCAGGTTTTCAGGGCGCGCATTATCAAAAAAAAAAACTATTTTGCAAAGTATCCATCTTTAGTCCAACACACAGTAATTCTGTATTTTTGTTTAGAGCAAACGCTTAAAAACCATTTTAAAAGCCCGACCTAAGGTGTTTCAAGTAAACTTAATAAATTTAATTTGTATTCTTAATTACAAATCTATAAAATATTTTAATAAGTGAGGTTAACCGGAGCTTTGGAGAGGAGTTTTTATTTTAGAAGCTTAAAAGGCACTTTATTTTATGACTTTCAGTTTCGAAGCTAACCAAAATTTGCGCAAAAGTAATGCTTATTTAAAGAACAAATATTACTATACGTGCAGTAAAAATTGAAATGTTCATTTTTATTACCAAAATATTAATTCAAACGAAAATAATAAAAAAAATTCCATCTTTGGTCAAAGCATTGTTTATTTTAGATCTTACCACAACAAAATAAATTTTGTGTTGATCGATTTGTTTTCAAAATGTAGTCATTCAAATTTCGTACAGTCTTTGGTTTTTTGTAAGACGCATTAAAAATAAATATTAATAAGCTTTAAATTAAAATTTTAATCAAAAACAGGTGAACATAAAAATTCATGATTCAAAATTATAGGCTAAATTATATAAAATTTTAACATTTTTATATACAAAATAATTGCGGAAAAAAATAAGGAAAAAATTCACCGCATAAATTTGCAGTTGTTTACAATAATAAAGATCTAATAAAGATACAATAATAATGAAAACTAACAGCTCTGTATGTTGGCTATGTTTGAAGTTTTTTTTTCTCATATACGCTAAAATGCTGTTTTTTAAAAACTGAGCTGGTTATCTAAGCTGGAGAAGTTTATTATTAATTAATAACAAACTTGCCAAGATTTTTCAAAAAAAGTTATTGATAAAATGGCAAAATGTTTGGGAATTGCTGACAGCAACAATAATGATAATAACAATTAAGCACGTTTATGGAAAAGAATACAAATTGAAAATGTGGTTGCTGGATTTTTCACTTTTTCACTTTTTTAACTTTTGTGCCCCTGTTAGTACTGTGGCAATTTCTGCCTCTAATGTATTTTCGATATTTGATCAGCATACCTGGGGATTGGTTCAAAGTGCTGGACAAAGAGCTTAACGTATAAGTATTTAATAACTAAATGTAAACTAATTTTGGTTCAAAGCAAATATGCTTAGAACTTTTAATGCTCTGATAATACAATGGCCAAGGCCCTAAAATAATTATTCACATATTGAACTTAATCCATAATTGTAACAAAGTGATATGTTTTACATACTTAGCGGTATATTTTAATGCAAAAACAAACTCTAGTTTTACGCTCTAGTTTTACGTGTGTTAAAGCCGCCCAACTCGCCCATTATTGCACTTTGTAAAAATCGTAAATTTTGTATTCGCAAATAAGGACACGTTTGTGTTTCAGCAAAAACAAAACTGCTTTGTTGGTTAATTAACAAACTTTGTTGTTTTTTTTGTTTTTTTTATCCTTTCCAAATAGATGTAACTTATTTACTTTCGTGTCTGGAATTTAATTAAAGGTGCGGTGCGGAGTCAAACTTTTTGTCTTCGATTTTAAAAATTTTTTGGGAAAACATTACTCCTGCTCCCAACAGCCCACAAAAATTTTTTCAACAAAATATTTCCAGTGTTTCAGAAGTTATAACCCCCCCCCACCAAAAATGGCGTTTTTCGACAGTTCTGCACGTGACAGATTGCTCAATGGGTACAACTATTTACGTTACAAAATATGCACTCAAAGAAAGCGGCTAATGTTTATTTTAATTTGATACCTTGATCGTTAAGATTGAAGCAGTATTTGTCGAGATATTGCGTTTTTCGTACAAAAAACCCTCATTTTTTTCGCTAAAAACACGAATTGAAGGAAAAAACGGTTGAGCAAACTTCACCAAATCGCTGCCGTCGTTTGGTGTTTTTAACGTAAAAAGTGCGGGTTTTTTGTACGGGACACGCAATATTTCAGCAAACATTTCACCAATCTTAACGATGAAGGTATCAAATTAAAGTAGGAAGTAGGCGCTTTTTTAAGTTTATAATTTTTTACGTAAATCGTTGTACCCAATGAGCAATCTGTCACGTACAGAATTGTCGAAAAACGCCATTTTTGGTGGGTCATAACTCCTGAACGACTGGCAATAATTTGTTGAAATAATTTTTGTGGGCTATTTTTTGTTTTACAAAAAATTATCGAAATCGAAGAGAAAAATTTTGACTCCGCACAGCACCTTCAAGAATAAAATATTTGAGTAAATAGAGCTTTTTTGAAATTTTTTTTTTAATTTTTCTTTTTTTATCATATTCAATGTATGATATAAATAGCTTATTTTAAAATTTTTTAGCGAAAAAAAAACGAAATTTAGATTGAATTGAATTTAAAAAAATAAGCTACCTCCAATAGTCGATTTAAATTTTCAGCTTATCTCAGGATTTAAGGTACATACCTCATCTTTAAACAACGCAACTTGAGGTACATACCTTAGCGAGTTTTGACCAACAAAAGAGTTAAGGTGGCCCCGATTTAAAGGGCCCCTTATAGGCACCTTGCACTGGAGCTCGGTTTATACATGAAGTATGCAATAAACATAGCTAGTCACCATGATGGATAATTACCGTATCTCCTACTTATCTTTTGTAGTATGCAGATCTACCCTCGAAAGCGCGCGAAATTTCGATCGGTTGATCTGCATACTACAAAAAATAAGTAGGAGATACGGTAATTATCCATTATGGTGACACTTATGTTTATTGCATACTTCATGTATAAACAGAGTTCCAGTGCAAGGTGCCTATAAGTTAAAGGACCCCTTATCTGTTTTGAACAAACCACCCCTGTTTTACAATAATAAAAGGAGCTTTCACTGCACCCATTACGCCTGCGCTGAGAAACACCAGCTGAGATTTTTTAAATTAAACCTGCTTATCAATACTGGTACTGGTACTGGAACTGAACCAAAATCAGTTTGAGTACCAGTATTTTCTAACTTCCTGATTTTTTTTCTAGTAACAGTACCAGTATTTTTGTTTTTTGAATTTTTTAATACAGTACAGTACCAGTATAGTGCTGGAACTGAAATGAGTGGTACTGGAAGGTTCGAATTCCAGTACTATGAATACTGTAACAACACTAGTCATAAAGGGATTGAATGTTGGAAAAAAATGAATATGTTTTTGCTTCACAAGGCATTTTTACTAAAGGAAGGATAAACCTTCCTTCCCAACCACAAAAAAATTTGACTAAATTAGAAAGTTTACAGTCTGGGGAATGTCATAAAAAGGTTGAATGTTTTAAAGAAAGAAACAAAGACATCCTTAACCCTGACAACGCATTTACCTCAAAGGGGGAAGGGACCCCTCTCTTCAACCACAAAATGGATTGGGCTAAATGAGATAATATTGCAAAGCTTATAGTTTTGGTAGTATCTTAAGGGGGTTGAAATTAATAAAAACTAAAAAATAACATGTACATCTTTATGCTGGACAAGGCATTATCACTAAAAAAGGGAGGGACCCTTTTCTTTTATAACTCTTATAAATACAATACTTTATAAAATTATAATCCTTTATGATCCTATGTAGTTATAATCCTTTATAACTGGCATCATTACATCCGTGTTTTATTCATTAGTTTTTAACCAACATGTACATCTTTATGCTGGACAAGGCATTATCACAAAAAAAGGAGGGACCCTTCTCTCTTATAACTTTTAGAAATATAATCCTTTATAAAATTATAATCCTTTATAATCCTATGTTGTTATAATCCTTTATAACTGGTGTCATTACATCCGTGTTTTATTCATTAGTTTTTAAAATAAAACCTACGATTAAGTTGTTTTCGTAGGTTATTTTCATTCTAAAATTATTATTGTCACCCCTTTTACGTCAATCTCTACCGGTTTATTTTAATTATCATCTAAATTTAAAACAAAAAAACTCTATTCACGAAATTCATCCACTAAGTAATTACAGAAGATTTTTACTGACGTAAATTGGGATATATTTAAATATATTATTCAGGATATGATTTTTTCAAATTAGATTAAAAATAATATACTTACAGCTAGCAGCTAGCACCGCATTAAAATTTTATTTCATAATAAAATTTAAGAAACCTGGAGCTGAAATTTTTGAGCCAAAAATGGAAAACTTGGATCCATAAGTAAAGAAAAAAAGCCAAAAGTTTGATATCCTAAGCCCACATAACCCACACTTTTGGGGCCATTTTTATAGCCATTTTCGCGGTGTTTTCGCGCTGAAATTTTCAAATTTTCTAATGACTGCTATTGTTTTATTTAAGAATCCAAAAAACCACGTACCCATCAAAACAAGATTTTTTAAAAAAATAACTTACATCAGCAAGTCAAAACTCTAAAAATTGAGTTCTTAACCAAGTATTTTTTACACTTAGTTAAGCGCGATGCGATGATTTACAATATAAAATGAAATATTTATTAAAAATAAAACAAAAACAATTGATTAAAAACTGTAATTTTGGAAATTAAACACCTTATTTTAAATTTTTTTTTATATAAAATTAGTTATTTTTTGAAATAGAATGTTTTATTGGCCAAAGCTAAAAGATTTTTGTATATTTTGTGATAAGATTCTGATTAAAAGCTACTTCATTTAATTTTTTTTTAAATCTCATAATCACACAATTTTATTTGACTTTTTATATACATTGTACCACATTTTTTACGGAATCAGCGATACAATTTTTTTACGGAATCAGCGATAATTCTTTTATAGGGTCTAAAAGAATAAGTTAGCTTTTAAGTATTTTTTTTATTAACCTTGTCAAATAAGGTTTGCTCTTGCCATTGAAAAATTCGGATCGCGTCAACATGCAAATACCGTATGTTCAAATACAGGATCGTTCCGCTTATTATTACAATTCGAGCAATAAAAATATTGCAAAAAATCTAGATAAAGTGAATATAACTAAAAATAGACATTATATTGCCATTAAACAAAAAACAAATAAAAACAAACGAATCCAGAATCAAAACAAAAAAATAACAGAAGTGTCAGATAAATTTACATCAGCGAGGTTTCCCAGAACTTGTGCAGCCAAGTTTTCCGAAGCTCCGCCCTATTTTTGTGCGAATTTTATTAATAAAAAGTAATAAAAATAATAAAAATAATAAAAAATTAATAAAAAGTAATGCCACTGGCGATTTGTCAAAATTTTTGTGATTTTGCCCAAACTTATGCTTAGGCTGAGGCTTTGGTGCGAGGCTTAATGACTTTTGTTTTCATCTCCGAGTTCATCTGCTTCAGACTTTGATTTCTCAAATATCGGCTCTCCATATTTAAGTTTCCCCGGCTAGGAAAAAAAGACTACCGCATACCCCCGGCAGTAGTAATGGACAGTTCCGGCTCCGGGTTCCGGATATTCCGAGCGAAATTCGGAATTCCGGTTCCGGTTCCCGTTCTGGAGTTTTGGAAAATCTCGATTCCGGTCCTGGTGGTCCGGGGGTTTCGCAGTTTGATAGGCAGTTCCGGTTCCGGGTTCGGGATGTTCCGGAAAAAATTTGGAATTCCGGTTCCGGTTCCTGTTTCTGAAGTTTGGAAACATTTAATTCCTGTTCTGGTGTTCCGGGGGTTTCGCAGTTTGATAGGCAGTTCCGGTTCCGGGTTCCGAATATTCGGGGCAACATTTGGAATTCCAGTTCCGGTTCCTGTTCCGGATTTTTGGAGAATCTCAATTCCAGTTCCGGTTCCTGTTCCGGATTTTTGGAGAATCTCAATCTCAGTTCCGGTTTCTGTTCCGGATTTTTGGAGAATCTCAATTCCAGTTCCGGTTCCTGTTCCGGATTTTTGGAGAATCTCAATTCCAGTTCCAGTTCCTGTTTCTGAAGTTTGAAAACTTTTAATTCCTGTTCCGGTGTTCCGGGGGTTTCGCAGTTTGATAGGCAGTTCCGGTTCCGGGTTCCGAATATTCCGGGCAACATTTGGAGTTCCGGTTCCGGTTCCTGTTCCGGATTTTTGGAGAATCTCAATTCCTGTTCCGGGTCCGGTGTTCTGAGGGTTCCGCAGTTCCGCCCATCAGTACTGGGTAGGATCACTGCGGCTTTGTAAAAAATTCATTAAATTTCGAAATACGTTCTCCATAATTTTAGTTTTATTTTGTTGTTGTTTGTTTTGCATAATCTTCGTTTTATTAATTGCATTAAAATACAATCTCTGTATTTATACCTCTCCTAAAATAATTTCCCATCAATATATTCTTAAATAACATCACATAACCTTTCCTTCTCTCTTATTAAAAACTTCAAACTGAGATTATTAGTAAAATGTAATGATTTTTAAGTTACTTAATTTTTTGAAAGAAATCGGTCGGTAAAAAAAATGGCGCATACATAAGTATAGCACTCTCTTGCTAGCAGTAAAAAAATTTCTTAAAATCTATTTATGTTCTTACTTTGCACTTTAAAATCCTTTCATGAAATATAATTTAATATATATATACATACATTACAAATTATATTACAATACAATATATATACATTCAAAATATCTTAGAGGTAAATAATCTTGTCATTGGAGTTCCAGAGCTTCCTTCGGTTTAACTGGCAAAAACTTTGGAGATCCTTCCGTTCATGTGACGTCGTTACTTTGAAAAAAAGAGTCACAAATACTATAAAACCAACGTGACTCTGACTCATATTGCTTAGATTGTTTTTGTCTTAAGATATAAAAAGAGTCACAGTTAAGAGCATTTTATGACGCTTCTGACTCATTGTGTCAGAGTAACGATGTTTTATGATGTGATGATTTTACAAACTGATGTTATATTTTCAATTATCATGGTCAGAAGCTTATTGAGCTCCTGAGCATAATATTTGAGAATTAAGGCTGGTTCATACTTATGACAAAACGTCCTTTGGACTTTGTCCAAAGGATAAAATTAGCGTCAAAACGTCCTTTGGACTTAAGGACAAAGTCCAAAGGAAAAAGTGTTCATACTTTTTGTCCTTTGGACTTTTCCTTTTGGATTTTGTCCTTTGGACTTTTCCCTTTGGATTTTGTCCTTTGGACTTTGTCCAAAGGACAAATTTCAAGTAGCATTCATACTTTGTCCAAAGGAAAAAGTCCAAAGGACGTTTTGGCTTGTCCAAAGGACGTTTTGGCTTTTCTAAAATTGTCCTTTGGACTTTGTCCAAAGGACGTTTTGTCATAAGTATGAACCATCCTTAAGGTAGAACTTCACAGTTTTGACCACTTGGACTACAAGTCGCATATCATCATAAATATTATTTTTTGGCCCATAAAAGTGGGGTGCTATAAAAAGTTAAGACTCTGTGCTATCCAGTGGTTATAAAAACATCACCGAAAAGTTTGTCCACTTCGCAAAAGATGTCCATGGACTCTACCTCTGAAAATCACAATGAGGCCTTTTAAAAAAAACTGATTCGTTATTTTTGGGTGAAATTTTACAATAAATTAGAGTAATATATGGGGCAACTTTTAAAGGTGGTCTGGGTTCAAAAGGACTTCAGGATTTTTTTTTAAATTGCAAAAAAGATTTTTTTTACAAAAATATAAATTTAAAAAATCCTGAAGTCCTTTTTTAATCGTTTATAATAAAAAAAATGGTAAAAACCTATATCTAAATATTTCCAAACTTTTGTTTAAAAATAACGAATCAAATTTTTTAAATTTGGTTTAATTTTTTTTAACTGACGCCGAGAAACTACATTTTGAACCATTCCTTTAAAAGTTGCTTTTAATTGAAAATTCCAGCTGACCCAATAGCCGAGTGCGTCGGCTCCGATCCTCTGATCCATGGGTTCGAGTTGTCGCTCTACCATACTTTTAACGCCGAAAAAAATTTTTTTTTAATTTTTAGTTTTTCGATTAAAAAAAATGTTTTATTATTTAAGATACGCTAAATAGAAAATAAAAAAAATAGAATATTTTTGGTAATAAACTTTATTAATGTTTTGTATTTTTGACATGTATTTTATTGATGTTATTTGATGATTGTGGACGATAACATTTTTTACAGAAAAATTAATGTCAAAAATTGAATCAGCAGGTGAAACTACGTATAGTAAGATGTAATTGAAAAAGATCTGTCGTCAAAAAAAAAACTGTGAAGTTCTACCTTAAAACACCACTAGAAGTAACACGATCAATTTGAATGATACGAAGATATAAATTTTTGGGTTTTATCTTTCAATCATATCATTGCTACTTTTACTTGTATAATGACAAACGAATAGATGTTTTAAATGCTCCAACATCTTTTTATATCCCGCTACTTAAAAAAATGATTTCAGCAATACGTCATTACTCTGACACAATGAGTCAGAAGCGTCATAAAATACTCATAACTGTGATTCTTTTTATGCCTTAAAGCACAAATAACATAAACAAAATGAGTCAGAGTCACGCTGATTTTATATTGATTGTGACTCTTTGTGTCAGAGTAACGAGGAATAGGATCAGCACGTCGCATTCCAGCTCCAGCTATACAGATTTCATATTCGCGCCACTTCGGCACCTATCATTGCTTGTCGCCAAGCAACAATAAAACTCAATAGAAAAATTAGCTAATAGCAAACCAAATCGAAAATTTAACAGTTATCTTTCGCCTCCGCGATCAATATGCTCTAAAGTGCCCATTAATTGGATTTAAAATTATTATAAGTTAGTTAAAAAATTTTGAAACCAAAAATATGTCGTTGTATCATTTTTTAACAAAAAAGTGTTTTTTTGTATGTTTCATACGCGCTAATGTTCTTTTTAAATGCACGTTTAACATATTATGTCTTTTTTGTTGACAATTTAATATATAATCTCTATCAATGCCGAACTAATCTCAATTTGGTATTGTTAATAAAAAGCTTTAGTAAAAGTTCTACTATACCTTAAGCTTGCTGGCTTGAAATGTTATATAACTACAACTGATTAGAAATAATTGTTCAATTATTGTCAAAACGTTCATTCACTTCAGCTAAAGGTTCAATCTGTGGTAATTTGTCATTTTTCGTTTTAAGTGACATGCCTTCCCCACATGGCAGTTTTTGTTTTAAATAAACTTTTCTGTTTGTAACTTATGTAATTCCTGAGAATTGGGGTTTTGTTGTAATTTACGTGAGATTTTTTGTCTAATCAAGTTTAAGTTATTCCCATTGAAGACCCCTACTATTTATAACATACCGTTTTGTTGTAATGTTTTTGTAATTACGCGATCACTTAAAAATGTTTTTTCTGGCAGTCAGTTTTTCAAAGAACCTAAGCTAGCGTTTTTTTTTTGTTTTGTCATTCTTTGTTAGTAAATACTACTTCTTTTTTTTTTTTTGACAAAATAAATAACTAAAACAACCATCACAATAATCTCGGGAACCAGTATTATGATGAAAAGTGTGAGTTTTTTTTTAATTTTGGGCGTTAAATTTATTGAAATAGCAAAATTAATAATTACAATAAAAATGAAAACCAGTTTTCGAGGTGTTTGTTTTCATTTTTTTATGTTTTTTGTTATACAATTTATTGTTCTGTGTTCCTCTAACAATAAAAAACTTATACAATATACTTTTTAGTGTCCCATAGGTCAATGAGTTAAAGGAACTTGCGATTATAAAACTTTATAGAGTATAAACAAATACAAAAATAACCATTAATGGTGCAATGGTAGCAGGCCATACTGAGAAAATAGGGTATTGATTTTAAGGTAAGAAAACGCGAATTAAACACGGCTTTGGTCTAATACTTAACCAAAAATCATCATTCTGTCTTATATATTTCGAAAAGTTTATCCTGTCACCAAAAATAGGTCAGTTTTATTTCCCGTTTAGTTATGGGTCGTCACACTATTTCATGCTTTTATTTAAAAATATGTATTTGAGATTTTTTAATGGACAAAACTGGCTGCTGAATTGTAATGATTTGGTATAAAATTGTGAAATTTTTGGGATTTCTCCCGGCATTTTTTGCCTATGGTAAGTATTTTAATATATTTATGTAGTGGTAGGTTTAATTATATTAAATTGGACTATCAAAAATTGATTTTGTTCATTGGAAGCTCCGGAAGTTCTATTCGTAACATTAAAGGATCACTTGTCGGTTATTGTAGAATTTTGGAAACACAAATTTTTAGAAATTGATGGCTACAAGAACAAAAAAAAAACAATTAAAAACGGTTTGCGCCTTAATAACAAATTATACTATTTTAAATTTAGTAATCTACACTGCACTTATCGCACCTATGCTATGTATATGTATCAAAGACGCAATATAGTATTAGCAAAAATATATAATATAGCAAAAATCTGCCAATCCTATATAAAATTAAATCAGCGTAAGTCATTATAATATAGCATCAAATAGTCCATTTAAATGGCACTCTCTATTCACGCCAATCAAAATGGAAAGTATGCTGTTATAGTGGCATAACTTAATTTTAATATTGGCTATGGCAAATAAAATCTAGCTGACCTCGATAATTTATGTATTGAATCGACTATTTAACTATAAAATCATACATTTATTATTTAGCGAATATTACTGTAGACTCTGTTTCAAGACCCACTTTTCGAATTAAATTGAAAAATTGAGGCTTGGAGCTGGACTTGAACCAGCGACCCCTCCCTCACCGTAGGAACTCTCTGCCACTGAGCTACCCAAGCCACAGGAATATTTGGCTAAATCACTCTTTTAAAGCCGTGGTTGAACAGCGTCGCGCTGTTATTGTTTATTGTTTATTTGTGCGAACTGCCGTCCGGCTAGTTGATAACACAAATAACAGGACAGCAAAAAGAATATTAACTGGTGTTTTCAGAATTTTGTAGAGGCTTTTGATTTTGTAAATTTATTATTTAGCAAATATTACTGTAGGCTTTGCTTCAAGACCCACTTTTCCAATTAAATTGAAAAATTGGGGCTTGGAGCTGGGCTTGAACCAGCGACCCTTCTCTCAAAGTGGAAACGCTCTGCCACTGACCTACCCAAGCCACAGGAATATTTAGCCCAGCTCCAAGCCCAAATTTTTCAATTTAGTTAGAAAAGTGGGTCTTAAAGCAGAATCTACACTAATATTTGCTAAATAATAAATATACACCATCAAAAGCCGCTACAAAATTCTATAAAATCATTCAAAACTAAAGCGGTTTAATAATAAAGATCAAAACCCTATTTTAATAATTATTTATCGAATTACTTAATTTGGAGCCCAAATGCAATATTTTTAAGGTCTAAATTTGTTTAATTTTTGTATATTTTGTAAAAAAATGGAAATAAATAAAAAAATTTCGTTTTTATTTGTTCTAAAAAAACTTCATAACCGCACAATTTTAATTGGTCCGCTCATGTCTGCATTCTGATTTTCGCGGTCAGCCAGATATAGACTAGTTCGGAATAAGGGTTTTTTAGTGTTAGGAAGAGGGTACATAACTACTAGCGCCAATCATATGTAGAGGGAAAATTGAAAAACAGCGAGCGACTAGTACATTTTACGGTTTAAAATATTTCAAATATTTATTGGTTTAAAATCTCGACCCCTTCTCTTCAAAATTTCTTAAATAATTTTTAAATATTGCAAAAGCAAAAGCAGTTTTTGAGGATTTTTCGTTTTTTGCCGCTTCGTAGATGCGGCGCTGCTGGCGCGCTTGTTTCCCAGTTTTTTTAATGTTTCAATTACAGAAAATGCTTAATTTAAAAGTTTGGAATGGACTTTTTAAAATTAATTTTTAAGTTTTGAATATTTTTACAAGCAAAACATTAAAAAACTATGTAGGTTTAAAATTAGTTTAAAAGCACAAATTTCATCCTTATTTTTACTAATTCGAAATCACTGTTCAGGATAATACTATTTTAGTGGTGATTTTAAACTTTTGTGACGTTTAATTAAAAAACAAAAATTTATTTAGCACAAACTGATATATTACAGCACTTCAACGTAGTGAAACATATCATCGTGTAGCAATTTTTATGAAGTATAGTTTTAAACTTAAAAAACTAAGAAAGCTAAGATTTTTTCAAATTTTATTTTTTTCTTTTTGTACCCTCTCTCGTACACTAAAAGACGCTTATTCCGAACTAGTCTATACTGTAATTCAACCGTAGTTGCTTCAGAACTGGTCTATTAAGCTATTTAAAAAAAATCTCTTGGTTTTGTTTTGAGTTTACAACCTTTTAAAATTAATTTTTTTTAAATACTAAAACTTTTTTCCTATTAGTAAATAATTGGCATATGCTAATTTTTTATCCAAAATCGCAATGGTTTTTTATGCAATATTTGTTCAATAATCCATTTTAAATTACGGATATAAAATTAAGTTACGCTAATAAAATGACATATTTTCAATTATAATTTGCGTAAATTAAAATGACGAACATGTCATTATAATAGCAGGGGGCCATTTGAATGAACTATTTTGAAAAAAAGCCCTTAATGACACGGTGACTTAATTTTCTATATAAGAGCTGCCCATTTTTCGTTATATTATGTATTTTTGGTATTAGCGTATGTTGACATACGTGACAATGTTGTAAAAAACTATACTGAAAAATATATTTTTATATTGATTAGCATTTTTTTAAAAACCGCCTATTTCGCTATTTGGTGTGAATTAAATTTATTATATTGATAGTATCAGCGGAGCTTACAATTCAATCTGAACTTCTAAAACTACATTGGCTACGAGTAAAGAGACAAGCCGATCAGTAAGTTTATCTATTTTTGACTATTCAGAAATATAATATTTAAATTAATATCAATATTATAATGATTAGTTAAAGAAAATTAAGCGCTTTAAACGTTATTGTGTGCAGTCCTAATTTTTTTGATGTTTCGTTTACCTAAACAATCAATACATTTTTGCAATTCAACTTACTGTAAAATATCACCAACATACAAAAATCACTAGCTGAAACAAAGCCATTTTAAATCTAAACAAATATAATTTTATATTCAACTTACTGTAAAATATCACCAACATATAAAAATCAATAGCTGAAAGAAAGCCATTTTAAATCGAAACAAATATATTTTGATATTCAACTTACTGTAAAATATCACCAACATACAAAAATCACTAGCTGAAACAAAGCCATTTTAAATCTAAACATTATATTTTTTTTCCACCTTCTTTAAAATTTCCCCCACATTTAAAAATCCATTGCCGAAGGAAGCCCTTTAATTCAAACCAATTTAATTTGATATTCAACTTACTGTAAAATATCACCAACATACAAAAATCACTAGCTGAAACAAAGCCATTTTTAATCGAAACAAATATATTTTGATTGCACAGTGCAGCTTATTTTTAGAATTTTAAAATCGTTTGTTTTGCAGAGATTTATCTTTTTTTAATAATTTATATGAGCTTACTTACAAATCCACACTAATTAAATTTGTTTGCTTAACGGTTTGGTACTGGTACCCGGTGGTCCTTTCAAATTTGCGAATTTTAATCGATTGTTAAAAAAATTATAAATTACCTCAATCAACCTTTTATGGACCGTATAATATAACAAATTTAATACTAAAATTTATGTGGTTTAATTATTTTGATTTTTAAACAGAAAAACGAGGGCGAACAAGGCGGTATTTTTTAATTACTTGGCGCGGCCATAAGCCATACGAAAAATAAATGGAAATCTAATTAATATGAATAAATTAACGTTAAAGGTCTATTCATACTTATGACAAAACGTCCTTTGGACAAAGTCCAAAGGGAAAAGTCCAAAGGACTTTGTCCAAAGGACAAAGTCCAAAGGGAAAAGTCCAAAGGACAACGTATTCATACTTCTTGTCCTTTGGACTTTTCCCTTGGATTTTTGTCCTTTGGACAAAGTCCAAAGGACAAATTCTGAGTAGCGTTCATACTTCGTCCAAAGGACAAAGTCCAAAGGACGTTTTGGCTTGTCCAAAGGACGTTTTGGTTTGTCCTTTGGACTTTGTCCAAAGGACGTTTTGTCATAAGTATGAATAGACCTTTATGGACCGTATAATATAACAAATTTAATACTAAAATTTATGTGGTTTAATTATTTTGATTTTTAAACAGAAAAACGAGGGCGAACAAGGCGGTATTTTTTAATTACTTGGCGCGGCCATAAGCCATACGAAAAATAAATGAAAATCTAATTAATATGAATAAATTAACGTTAACCCTTTGCGATTGTTATCACTACTCAGGCGCGGAGTGTGTTATGCGTCAACAAAAGGCGCCCACTTTCGCAGTCAAGCAGTTTAACCTTAAAGGAGCACTGTCACAAATCAAAATCCTATATCGCCCAACCCGGACTGCTCCTTTAATACTGAACCAATCGAGCTGAATTTTAAAAATGTTGTAGCCTTGTAGTAGAGCACTCTAAATCCCGAATTTGAGGTAGGTAGGTTTGGTATTAAAGGAGCAGTCCGTTTCGGGCGATATAGGAATTTGATTTGTGACAGTGCTCCTTTAAGCTCGCTCCCGTTTCCGCGTTTCAGACGCCCATTTTTGCCGTAAAAATCGCAAAAAGTTAATAAAAATTCGCTGAAACAGGCTAAATATAGTTTTTACAAAATATCATTATAAAAAAAATTTAAGTAAGTATATTTACGCTTTTTTGTAAAGTACCCACGCTTACTATAGTTTTTACAAAAATAATCTAAACTGAAATAAAATTTTAAGTGAGCATATTTCGCTTGCAGAAGAGTTGATTCAAGCCTGGTTCATACTTATGACAAAACGTCTTTTGGAAAAAGTACAAAGGACAATATTAAAAGCAAAAACGTCCTTTGGACAAACCAGAACTTCCTTTGGACAAGCCAAAACGTCCTTTGGACAAGCCAAAACATCCTTTGGATTTTTTACTTTGCACAAACTTGAACTACTTGAAATTTGTTCTTTTGAGATAGTCCAAAATACAAAAAAGTATAAACACGTTGTCCTTTGGACTAAGTCCAAAGGATGTTTTGACGCTGTCTTTGTCCTTTAGACAAAGTCCAAAGGACTTTTGTCCTTTGGATTTTGTCCAAAGGATTTTTATCATAAGTATGAACCAGCCTTTAAACGACATTTTTATCGCTGCATAAGTAAGATTTAAGTTTATACACAAATAAAATTTTGATAAATTGACATGTTGGATAGCGAGATATACTCACTAAAACGCATGATTTTTGTACAGTCTATAATATTTTCCATCGCACCTTATTTTTACACCAACTACAATCGATTTTACTGTTTAGGTCCTATTACGAAAGTGCTCGTTGCGTGCAGAATTGCCAGTTGCGGATGATGAACGCGATGTCCAGAGTCATTCCGGATCCGGGTATTTTGGAAAGGGTCTCAAGCGGATCCATGAGCATCAATATCACCGTGTTCGACGGGCTCTGCCAGTAACGATTGCTATTTATTTATTTAAAATTAATGTTTTTATTTTACTTATTATAATTATGTGTTATGTATTTTGTTAAAATAACAGAAAACATGCATTAGCTAATTAACACTGCACTCGAAATTGTATACACCTTTTACATAAACCGAATCAAAAGTTGAAAATAAAAGATAAACTGAAACTTTAAAGTGAGTGCTTCTAAATCGACGTATTGATGTAATTTGTTGAAAAATTATTTATAAAACATATCTATTTTAAAATAAAAGTAGAAGAATACGAGTTTTTAAGAATAAGGTAATTACGATTTAGAGGAAATACATCGAGTTAAATGCTTTTTATTTTTATGTCGACATCAACATTTAAAACTGTAAAATTAAAAAAAAACCCCTACGTAAATTTTTACATTTTTTAAGGTTTCTTAAATGTTTTTTCTTGTTCGCGACTTGTTTTCAGTGATATATTTGTGTCTTTAGATCTTACAAAGACGGTAAAAATTGCATAGACAGTTGTCAAGACTCCAGAGTAAAGTCAGCTGTGGAAGGTGCCTATTATCCAATTACAAAACTATGCATAGAGCAATATGAAGGTAAGAACTAGACATTCGAAGCTCATAAATTTAACTTTTATAGAGTAGTAAGCAATAAAATTTCTTATTTTTATAAAAAATGAATGACCCGGGTTGTGCAATTGTTCAGTCATAAAAATAGGGGACCATTATAATAAAAAAATCAAAATAAGATAGTTCATTGTTGTCACTAAGAAAATGAAAACATTTACATTTACCATATAATAAATCAGTTAAAATTGATTGATATGACGAACTATATAGTTATTACAATTAAAAAAAGTCTTTATATTGACTGATTATTTCAGTAAGGACGGCTATGAACTGTTGGTTTTTGCAAAAAACTGGCAGGAAGAAGCAAAACCTACCTGAAACGCAAGCAAATGAGCGCAAAAATAATAGGAATGAAAGCATAGAAAGTAGCAAACCAAAATAAAATAAGTTGTTCTATTCACCATAGTCAATCATTGATATTACGAATTAGTTATTACAATGCGAATTCATGTCTTTTTTTTAAGTTATCATTCAAATAAAGACGGCTCTTGATTGTTAGGTTTTGCCTCACGTAGTAGTAATCAGGAATCTGTAAAACCTACCTCAATAGCAAGTAAGAAGCAGAAAAAAAGAATATAAAAATTAGGAAACCAAAAGAAGCAACAAAAATGTCTTGAAGATAAGGAGGCACCTGATACTGGCTTGTGTACAGGTAGTTCAGAAAGTAGGAAGTGTTGTTTCCTATGGTTAAAGTTAAGGTTTAGTTAGTTAGTCAGTTAAAGGCATATTAACAAGGAGGTAAGGCAGCTGAAATCTAATTCCAAAAAGTTAACAATGAGATAAAATAACTAAGAACAGATAAATTTAATTAGAAGGAGGTAGAGAACAGTTGAGACGCAGAAATAAAGCAGCAAAATTTGTGAAGGTGAAAAGTAAAAAAACAACTGGCCTACAAAATAACTAAATGAGATTCGCCCGTCCTTGCCACGAATTTTTTTCAGTAAACGACTCAAAACCCAGCATTAAAGTTAAAATCCTTCAGGCTGAAATTAAGAGCGTAACCGCCCGCCGCTAGGAAGAAATAAAGAATGAACGAGCGAGAATAAAAATAATTTTAAAAAAGTTGTCAGAGATTATGTAACCAATTATTATTAAGTTGCGTCAGGTGTTTCTCTCCACGTGATATTTTTTGAAAAACGAATGGTTACTCGAAGCATTTTGACCGTGATAAAATTCATCTTTAGTTTCTTTTTGCCAAATTACATCAAAATTATTATATTATTATTTGATAATAATAAAAAAATAATTAAAAAATTATCTTTATTCATTAGTTTATAATAGTAATAAAAATTATTATTAATTACATTCCTCCTATATACCTATAGATTTCCGCGAAAACATGCCGTGTTATCAGCGTGTGGAACGGGAAATAGATGCTCAATGCGTGCCCAAGTGTGGACCAGCGGACGCAGTGCAGCAGCGAGCGCGCAGTGGCATGCAGTCCGTGGCCACAGAGCAGGATGTCAGGCGCATACAGAAAATTCTGGATGATTTATGCACGTGAGTTTATTAATTTAGTGGTGTACGACGTCTTTAAAGCCGCACGTAGGAACCTGGATCTGTCGAAAATTTTGGGAACTTGGAGCCGTCACCAATGCAACTTAAAACCCTAAAGAAAAAATTAGTTTCGGTTTAGATTTAGGCTTTCCTTTGGCTTAGGTTTTACCTTTTAGTGGTCTTTACTTCGAGCTCCAAGTTCCTTAGTTTTGGTTTCAGCTTCCTTCGGCTCCATGGACCCTGAGTCCGACTTTTTCACTTTGAAAGCGTCCAATTAAAAATTGCATGTTAAGTACAGAACCTGAGTTTTCTGTTTACAAAAACATAAAAAATATTCAGAGTTTATTTTAATCTATTTTATTTTAATATTATCGGCATATAAACGAATAATGTATTATTCTAAACTATTTAAAGATTTTTTATTTTTAAAGGTTTATGGAGTGTCAAATCGAGTGCCAGGAACCGATTGTAAAAGAGAGATGCGGCGAAAAAGCCAATGAGCTCCTGACTTCATTTTTCGGCTCTTCTGCTGCTAGCATGGAAAGAACTTTGCGACAGGTAACGAGTTTATTTAAATTGATATTTTACATGGTTTGTGCAATTTGTACCTAAAAATGAAATAAAAGGGGCGTATTTTAACCAATTAAGCTATGATCTCATGATAAAAAACGACATTAGTTTAAGCAGAGGCAGTTGTGTTAAAACAAGATTGTTGTCATAAAATCGTTGTCGTCAAAGATTGTTGTTGTGATTATAGCCGGACTGCAGCTGGACTGTGCGAATTTGCAAGAAATTTGTTTAAGCCTGATTTATACTTTGTTCTAAGAACAAAGTCCTAAGGGCAAAGTTTTACGGAAAAAGCTCAAAAGATAACAAAGGACAAGGTCCAAAGGACAATTTTGACTCACCAAAATTGTCTTTTGAACAATCCAAAGTTGTTTTTTTGGACAATTTTTTTGTCCTTTGCACAATCCAATAGCGTCCCTTGGCTAGCCAAAACAAAGTTGAAATGTTTCAATTTGCGTTTTAGACAACTTTCGCTTGTCCCAAAGCTTTTGGATTTGTCCTGTGGACAAAGTATGAACATATTTAATTTAAAAATTTTCTTTGGATTTTGTCCTTTAGACTTTTTCGTTTTCTATTTTGTTTTTTGGATTTTATCCTTTGAAGACATTGGACGAACTATAAATCAGTCTTTAGATATGATAATTAAAATAAATAATTAACTATAATAAATTAAAATTAGTATGGTTAAATTATATCTGGCTGACGTTGAAAACTAGAATGCAGACATGAGGGCACTAATTAAAATTGTGCGGTAATGACGTTTTTTTTAAAACAAGTAATAACGCAGAATTTTTTTAATTCCACCTTTTTACAAAATATACAAGAATTAATAATCTTTAGCCCTTTAAAAATTTGCATTTGGATTTTAATTTAAGTAATTTGATAAATAATTATTAAAATACGGGTTTTGATCTTTATTAATTATTTTTCGTTAAAAATGTTGAATAGTTTTGTTGTTAAATAGTCGATTCAATACTGAAATTTTTGCGGTCAGCTAGATTTTATTTGCCTATAAATAAATAATAATTACACCATAGAAAAAAATGCACAAAACTAAAAAATAATGTTAGCTTACAGTAACTTATTCATTTGGTTGTTTTTTGTTGTTGATTTTTTTTGTTATAAAATCTCTGGTTGTTTTAACCACAAAAGAATGGCATAATTTACATAAAATCCTGACGCGCAGGATCGGAGTATTATTTTAAATCTTTCTGAATTTAATAAAATTGTACATCAAAAATAAAGTATTTGTTCAAACTTTATGTAGTCTTAATAAAAACAGGAGTATTCTTAAATAATAAAAGGAGTAACAATACTAAATGTGTTGTGTTTTCAGTGGCGATGTACACAAAAGGATTCCAAAACAGTAGTTTATTTGCTAACAGGAACAGATAAACAGCAGCAGTAGCAAAGTAGCACAAGGCAAAGCAGCAGTATAGTATAGCCAGAGCAGTAATGACAAAGCACAAAGAAAGGCAAATGTACACAATCATAATCAGGAGCTAACAGGCCCCATTTATATACCAGCAAAGCATGCTTCCAGAAGTTTCTAGAAAGTTCTTAGCCAATGAGCATTAGGTAATATGACCTCACTTTCCAGAATGTTCTAGAAGGTTCTACATACAATCTTAGGAAAAACATTTTACTTAAATAATTTTATCACTGTAGTTTACATCAAAGTATTAGCAGTTTGTAAAGTACCTTAACAAAATGCAATTTTACAATGCAAGTAATTTTTTGGCAGTCCGCTCGCTTATTCCTTTAATTTTTTCCTAGAAGTTGGAGCTCCACTCCAAGTCGTTCTGGGAACTGGAATCTGTCAAACAGGTGTGAACGCTTGTTTTTGCGGAACAGGTGTAAACGGGCCCTAATTAGGGCTGCAGGCTTTTGCACTATTTTCAGTAACCATGTTTCCGAATAAGTTGAATGATGTTTCTTCTGATTCACATTTTAATCATGTATTTTATAACTGTTGGTTTATCAGGAATAATCACTTTAATCAAAAAAAGTTTTCATCAAACATTTAAAGTTTTATTTAATATAGTTATTGTATGAAATCTTAATTTAGGCCGAAGGAGACGCACTACAGTATTGGCCCGAAACTTGTGCTAGAATGGCTGACAAGGGTGCAGAAAGAACGACTCATTTATTTAGTTTATTTGGCGTCATTTTAATTGCTCTTGTAGCTCATCTCTTACAATAACACGATATTAACAAAAATCTATAATACTATAATCTATATATTATTATATTATTGATGTGATATATGTATAGTAAATAAACTCTTTGGGATTTTTCCGCTGAAAATCCGCAGAAGGGATTTAGCCCCACCACTGCTCAATAAAAAATTCGCTTTTCTGCTTGTTTTTGCTTAGTGCGCGTTAAGTTTAACACTAAGCAGAGGTGGCGCGGAATCCTTCCTGTGGATTTGCAGCGCTTTTTGGACGAAAAAACCCAAAGGGTTAATATAGTATTTGGATGATGTATTTTTGACATTACAGGTTTTCTTATATAAATTTGGTGATATAACATTACCGAAGTGAGCTCGAAAAATTTTTTAAACGATATTTAAAAAATACAAATATTTTAATCTTTATTATACTCTTATTATTATACTTTTTACTGTGGTTTTGAATAATCATTCGGCATTTTCAAACAAACCGTAAAATTTTTAACGATTTTACCTTATTTTATCCCGCTTTCGGGTCGATTGATGTTGCTAAATATTTTATTGTAGAATTTCTACGCCATCAAATTTTTCTCTAATCGTTGTGTTGTGCAACTGAATAGCTCTTTTTCCCCAATTTCTTCTATGTAGAAATGGTCATCCTAAGAACAGTTTAGTACTTTTCTTTGTAGTACTACAAACACCACGTAAATATGAGTGAGGCTAATCCTTCGATCTCACATAATTAAGATTCAAGTGTGGATAGTGCGTTCGTAACTAGCGAATCTGTTTATTTGTTAGTAGTCAGAATGCGCAATCGCTCAAATGAATTCCACACGTAAAATCATCGGGGCATTTACACTCACTTTTACCTTATCAATTTTGTTTTTATGTAAACAATATAGTTTGATAAAATTTTGGGATCGACAAAAACTGGTGGATGCGCGAAGAAGACCTAATCAATAATTTATTCATATTTCCTTCATTTTTTGAGTATACCAAATCCTCTACCAGAAATTTCCTCAAAAGAAATCTCAATAGACTAAATATATCCCGGCATACAATTATTATAAAAAAGCATAAATATTATTAGCGCCGAAATTAACCATATTTAGTGGAAATATAATCCTTGATAACCAAAATTATAATATAATTGTAAAACTTGGCAGCAAGTTTTACTCTACCAGAAATTTCCTCAAAAGAAATCTCAATAGATTAAATATATACCCGGCATACAATTATTATAAAAAAGCATAAATATTATTAGCGCCGAAATTAACCATATTTAGTGGAATTATAATTCTTTATAACCAAAATTATAGTATAATTGTAAAACTTGGCAGCAAGTTATTATGCAACTCATTAGTTGAAAAGTTTTTGTCGGCTTGAATTTTCTACATCTAATCTAATGTAAAACTCTCGATATCCTTTAATGTACAGTATAATTCTATGTCTTTTTATAAAGTTTTTAAGTCTATTCAAAGGAGTAGAATATGATAGGAAATAGTTGGGATTTTTTTATAATTTCAGTATTACATAATGTTCAAACAATTGCATTTACTAAGTGTATTTGACTATATCTAATAATATAATACTAAAATAGTAGCGGTAGATTTTAAATATAAAAATAAAATGTATAAGAAATAAGTGTAAAAAATATATATATATTGAATATGTAAGATCATATTAATAGGCAATAGCAAACGCGAAAATTGGGTCTCACATCGTGATAAGTACATAATTGTGTTTTAACATTTTTAAGCAAATTTTTACCCAGAGTCTCTATTCTATATAGTATATAACTTTGAATTGAAGAATAACTAATAAAATTTGATTTTAATCGTATTCTCTTCTTGAGCTGTATTTTTTGTAATTTTATTATGTATTATTATATTTTACTATTAGAGTTTTACTCGTGTATTACATTAGAAAAGTTTTTAATATTAGCAGTTCCCTTGCCGAAACCCGTGATTTTTAATGCCTTATTTGTAATTTTAGTAAAGTTTTATTATGTGTAAATATACGTGTTGACTGCAAAACTTTATAAAAATAAACTAAAAAATTAAATTTACTATCGTGAGCGTTGCGTGCGTACTTATATGATATAAAAAATTTTAATTTTTATCACAAAAAGGCAGATTTGTTAATTAATAAATTATTTCATTCCGGAATTTTATGAAATGTTTTTACTTAAAAAAATAAAAATTTTAACAATCCAATCTATTCTATAAAAACAAACAATTTAGAATTTTATGACCGTTTCTAGACCTAGTAAAAGGCGGTTGTACTGTCGTGGATAAATATTAATTTTTTTAGCTCACACAAAAAAAATCAATTTTTTCTACGACACTTACACTGTCTTGTACACTTATCATGAAACGAAATATTTATTTCATTTCATGATAGGAGTGGATTATAAAAATTTAATAAATAGTTGGCATCTTTGTATTTTTAAATTTTTACAATTGTTTTATATGTTTTTTTAATTTAAATTTTAGTAAAAACGCAAAATGTGAAGGTTAAAATCTTTATTATATAAAGGGTAGCAAAAACTATACAGAATAACATTTTTTAAAAATTATGTAAATCAAAGCAAAAATTAGAACATTACTATAGAGTTTAACATTGATGTGCAAAATGAAAAATGATTTATTTAAGCAAAGAAAACCAGCTATGACTTGTGTCCTTATTTTAGTTCACTTTATAAAAAACTTTAAATCATGTGATAACCAGTAAAAACAAACACATTTACCATTAAATTAATAATAATTTTGCAATAAATTCATTTCCAACAAATCTGTTTTTAAAAACTGCAATAAATGTGATTGTTTAAATTCATTATTATATGCATTTCACAAGCTATACCTCTCGTTTTAAAGTTCAAAGTTATTTATTCTAGTAAAAACTATAAAGCAACATGCAAAAGTATCACAAATTGCAAACCGATTACGATTGCAAGCAAAAAGTATCACAAATTGCAAACCGATTACGGTTGCAACTACACAATAAAAAAACATGGTTAAAACTAGAATATGGTTCAAAGGCTCGATTGAGCACTAACATGAACCATATCCAAGACTTTTCTTAAAAGCATGTAATGAAGCGGCTGACACTTGTTCCTGCGATAATGCATTCCATTTGGATACTACTCTATTACTAAAATAAAATTTTCTTGCACTTGCTCTACTTTTTTGCACCTTTATTTTATATGCGTGACCCCTGGTAGGATTATTGCTAAAAGTAAAAAAGCCGTTTGGATTGATATTTGTTTTCTTTTGTACAATATAATAACATTCAGATAAATCAAAAAATAAACGGCGCTCACTTAGTTTAGGCAATTTTAAATAATTTAATCGTGTTTCGTAGTCTACATAAGGAATATGACATCTCTTAAACAAACGTCTTGTAAAACTTTTTTGAACGTTTTCAAAAATACTTATGTCTTCTTGCTGGTACAGATTCCAATCAACTGTTAAAACTAATAGAAATTAAAAAATTGCTATGATACAGATCTAAATATACAGAGCTTTTATATAACCGGATCGACAAATTTTAAAAACTAAATCAGTTGTTGCATATATTTTTGTGTTTGCAAAACTATTGCTGCTAACTTTTAAAAGAAAGTTTTTGCTCTTTTGAGCTCATTCTTTAGTTCATGCGTAGCCAGGACCATAGTTTTGAGGAGGTACATTATGCTGAGGTGGAGGGTAAGAATTTGGATTCCCTCCGTAGTTTTGAGGAGGCACATGATGCTGCGGGGGAGGGTAAGATGGCTGATTACCTCCGTATAAAACCTAAAAAATATATATAAATCTGATCTAAATTAGTGATGCACCCCAGAGCTCCGAGCTTTGGAGCTCGGGAAAGAAGGTCCGTTTTTAGGAGCTCCGGAGCGACCCCCGAAACTCCGGAGTTCCGCCCTAATTTTTTCACTAAACTTATGAATAATTAACGAGTGATGCTATAGATTATTTTGTCAAAATTTTTTAGTAAATTAAATTTTTTTAAACTTATTTAAAACGTTAAAAATAGTTTTGAAATTGCATTTAAAGTAACTTTATATGTATTTTAAGCTCAAATAAGTAAAAAATCGCTCATTTAAAAGGCGAAGTTCCGGAGCTCCCTTCGTTTTAAATGGTTAAAAAGCTTTTAAAGTTTTAAAACGTAAACAAAATTAAAAATTATAAAACATGATTTTATGATTTTGAAAGTCACCGCATACTGTCTTTAAATAAATACCATAATGGTGAAAAATGTATAGTAAATAAATAAATAAAAATGTAACTGCGTAAAAGATTGTTTACATTACACACAATTGTAGTACCCAAATTAAAATACTGGTACCCTAAATAGAGCTCTGTTTTTCACAGAAGTATTAACCCGCTCCTGTGATTGTATTTTCCCCAGTTACAACCGTAAAATTTTGGTCTAACAATTGTGGTACGTAAACTTTCCCGCGGTAAACTCTACGTATAACCTATATCGTACCTATAGGTCGTACTCGTCATAATACTTTGTGCGTGATTAATGCACAATCAGCGAGCTAATTAAAATGCTAAAAGCTGTACGATAGTGTATAAGGCACCACCTAGGTACGACCTAGGTAATGCGTACGCACTACCACACCACCACCGTAATACGGAGTTTCATTGTGGTATTACAAAGGTTTCACGGTTGTAGTCGGGGAAAAAGCAATTATGCGAACGGGTTAATGCGAACTTTTGTTTTGATTCTTGAATTCACATAAGTAAAATTAAAATGTGGAAAATGCGTTTGCAACTATAGACACCTTACACTTGAATATTTTTATTAACATTAAATATTGGTTTTATTTCAATGAACCAACCACCGCACTATCCCCCGGGTCGGTCGCCTGTTCATTGTAGTATCTCATAAACTTGATGTTTATTCAAATCGTTTACACACTTTGGGTAAACTATTCATCAATTATTGATTGCAATAAGCGGCTGCATATTTTACCTATTGTACCACTAGTGGATTACTAAAACAAAAAGGACTTGGTCACACGGAGTGACAAGTGACAACGCGTTCCGCACGCGTTTATACCCTTACCAAAAATATATAATATATAGTACTAGGGTATCTGACTTAATTTCGGCCACCAATTTAGGGTGTTAGAAAACTAACTTATTTTTAAAACACAAAAGAACTAACATAAAAGTAACTGGATGAATGTTGAACAAAGTGTTTTTGCAAAAGTTTTTTATTTTTGTTATTCCGCATTATCAACATTTTCATACAAAAAGTGAATTTTTTGTGATTTTTTTAATTTTTGCTTTGTGTTTAAACTGCAACAAATTTGGAACGAAACACTATATAATCTTAAAATATCTTCTATTTAAGGCTCGAAATTGTGAATTTTCATGTTTTGATATTTTTTTCAAAATCACTTCGCAATGTGTTTAACTAACTGCGCATTTTAAGATTCCGTTAATTTCAGCCAACCTAAAATTTAGGTGAAAGAACCTGTCTTTTTTTGCTGTTTTAAAATATCATCTTACTACCGCATGTATAAAGATTTTTTAGCTCATTTGACTTTATTGACGTTTTTTTTAAGCCAAAAATAAAAATTCACAAAAATACATGTTATTAAAACTTGTTTTTTTAAGGTTTTGACATAATTATTTAAAATCTTGCTAATAACAATTAAAGTTTGCAAACGGGAAAAATTAAGTTATATGTACCCAGAACAATAACTTAAATAAATTTGCAACCTTTAAAAAATTTTATTGTTTGTTTTGGCAATAGTTATAGCCAGATTTTTCTAGGTGGCCGAAGTTAATGGTTCGCGCCTTAATTTCGGCCACTACAAAATGAAAACTTTAAACCTCCATTGATTTTTAAGTGTAACAGAATTTTTAAAACTTTGCACTGGAATAACAAAAATAGCTATCGTTTGATTTTTAGACGAAATTTTAAGTCGATTGGAAAAACCAGAAAAAACTTATTTGAAAAAATAAAAAAAAGGTGGCCGAAATTAAGTCAGTTACCCTATATATTTTTGCCCATACAGTAGTGTCTTTTCTTTTTTCCGCTGGAGTTTGTACCCACTGTAACTTGTCACTTGTCATTTCAGTGTGAACCAGCTTTTAGGTCTGGTTCACACTGAAATGACAAGTGGCAAGTGAAAAGTGACAACGCGTTCACATCGCAGCGACCAGTGACAGTGTAACGGTGTAAACGCAGGCAGAACGGTTTGTCACTTATCACTTATCGTTTATCACTTGTCACTCGGGTGTACACCAGTCTTAAAGGGCAGTGTTACCTGAGCAGGGGCCACAACTGAATCATCAAGAGCGCCACAGCATCGACAAACAGCACAGCAGGCGAAAGAGGCGCTCACTATTGCCATAATAAACAGCAGACCGGACATGGCTGAAAATAAATCTCAATCCATTAATCGAACAACTATGGCAGAACTATTGTAGCAAAGCGAATTTTATTGGAAAATTTTTTTAAATGAAATTCGCATGGCTGAAAAAAAAATCTCAATTCACTAATTAAACAACAGGTAGAAGTATTGTAGCGATGCGAATTTTAATTAAATTTTTTTTTGGAAAAGCAAGTTTTTTATTCAAAAATTACTAGCTCGAAATGTAACTGACAGAACTTCGAGAAAGCCGTATTTTTTTTACATGTTAATGTGTCTGTTTAGGCGGTTTATGTTAAATTGTGATATGCTGTCATTTATTAAAAGGATTCTAGCAAAAGACAAAACAAAGTTTCGAAAAAAGCCTTATAATAAATGAAATAGTATAAAGCTACAATGAGTCGAAAAACTTAATGCCAGAAAAGACTGAAACAAATCTCTTTAAAACAAGCAAATTAATAATAAATTTTTTTAAACTTTCAGAAAAACACCAACGGCGTGGAAAAATTTTTGCATGCGTTAAAAAGCTATTAATACGACGGTGTTAATTGAGTCACACGCCACCGCAACCATATATAAATGCGCCAGTAATTAGAATCCGGAATGCCCGAAATTTCGTTTACCATGGAGCTACAGTTTCAAACGCAGTTTTTGGCATCAAAAATCACAAGAAATTTAGAAAATGTTTCTGCTAAAAATATTAGAAATAAATACATACTTACCCACAATGATTAAATTGGCCGTTGAAGCCGGTTTGTTTCCGCACATTGCGTAGCCATCGTAGCGCGTTTTACCATCTGCGGCATTTTTTAAAGTTTCTTCAACGCACGATGCTCTGTCTGAATCCGAAAAATCCTAAAAATTTTATTTTAAATTGTTATAATTGCATAGTTTTAAAATTATTTTAAAATTTTCTAATGGTTTTAAATTGTTTTAATTTAAATCAAATTTATTATTTCAAATTATACAAAAAATTACACGAACGATACATTTTTTTAAAGCATAAAATCCTGAAAATTAAATTAAAACTTTTCCTGTTTATTAATAATCCTATCTATTTTTTTTTTGCTTCTTCGGTTGTGCCATTCTATGTGCTAAAATTAAAAGATTGCTAAAAAACTGCAGTGTGCTTAATGCAATTAGCCTGCAAAAATTCTGCTACTTTTTGAACAATGCTCTTACACAACACTTGCCCCATAATAGCATTTTTTTGCATTTTTACGCACAACAATTATTGGCAGTTTTCAAAAAATAGCGCCTAATTGTTTTGCTTCTAAAAATGAGTTGCATATTTTTCCTTAATATAATATATAGTGTTGTATTATTCTGTCACGTAACGTAATTTTAAATTTTAAATTTTAGTCTGGAATAGACAACGTGTATTATTATTTTCTAAAAGAAATAAAAAATGCGATGAAAAAAACGATTTGGCATAAGCAGCAATAAAAATAAAAGAAAAGTACTACGAAAATATTTTATGTAAACAAATTTTATTTATTTTTTTGGCGTATATTGTTTAGCTCAAATGCATTCTTGAGTCAAGTTACTTGAGTTTTGATAATATCTCATTTAGAAAACATGATCTATTTCCAAAAATTTTTTGCGAGTGACCTTTTTGTTACAATTTTATTGAGAGCGAATAGAAACATAATGTATTTTGTTTTTTTTGTGAATATATTTTTGTCAAACAATGTATACGTTCATAAGATTAGATAAGTTAGTTCGTAGAAAAACTACGTACTTGTACTGCTTCCGCTTTGGCGTAATAATGGTCTCCAACCATGCCACCAAACGATATAACTAAAAGACCTAACCACACAGAAACTGCCGACAGTATCGAAAATACCATAAACGCAATTTCCAAACCCTAAATGAACCAGAATAAACTAAAATAGAATACAACGTACACAATTTATAAATAATTAATGAGAAATTAATCAATCAATAAACTAAATAGAAAGCAAAAATTATATTTTTTAATATATTTTTCGGACAATTAAATGTTCATTTTCATATTGGCTTTTTTTATAAAAATAATAATTATGTTTATCCTAAGTTTTGTTTTAGGACAAATTAACAATTTGCATGACAAATTTTACATTAGAATTTTAGACCTGAAAACTTATTATATTTAGATATATAATAACAATTAATAATATGTAAATATTATAATGTCTTTTTGATTTTTAAGCTCGAGCTGATAAGACCATTTAAGAGTTTTTATGAATTTAAGCTATAGGCAAATAAAATCTAGCTGACTTCGATAATTGCAGTATTGAATCAACTATTTAACAGCCAAAACATTCAAAATTTTTAACCAAAGCCATTTAATAATAAAGATCAATAACTATATTTTAATAATTATTTATCAAACTCAAATTAAAATTTTGAAATTGAAACCCAAATGCAAATTTTTTAAGGGCTAAAGTTAGTTAGGTTCTGTATATTTTGTAAAACGGTAGAATTAAAAAAATTTCAACGCTCTTATTTGTTTTAAAAAAACGCCATAAGCGCACAATTTTAATTGGTCCGCTCATGTCTGCGTACTAATTTTCGACGTCAGCCAGATATAATTCATTGTCAGGAAAAAAGTTATATGAATAGAGCAGAAAAAACGGCGATTTTTTAGGCAGAAAATATTTGGACTAGTCCGAGATGTACATTGTGTGGGGTGTAATAATTTAGCATCTAACTTTTGCAGTTGCTCACTAAATAAAAAATTTAGACTATCATAATATTTATTTTTTATTCAGTGAACCAATTAAAGAACTCAAGTGTAAGTTCCTCCGTAGTTAGAGGGAGTGGTGATTAAAAAAAATCATGCTGACCTTTAAAAATTGTGAAATCGTCAATTTTTAAATTGAAACTTTTAATTTTATGTGCTATACAGTTATACTGATAAATCGACCCTTTTTCCTTTTCTATTTGTAGAGGAGTTTTCATGACTAGTCTAACATTTTCTTAAGTTAAATAATAAAAATTAAATGTAAAATATAAAGTCTCAAATACAGAATAACATGACTTTCTATTACTTTTTGATTATTAATATTAAGTAGAATTTTGAATTTGAACAATGAAAAAGTTGCGCGATTCTCGGCCTTTTCCAAAGAACTCATGTTTATTTCTGATCAATCAGTAAAGATGAAGGAATATCGATTTTAGGATTAGATAATAATAATAATAATAACAATGATAATAATAATAATAATAATAATAATAATAATAATAATAATAATAATAATAATAATAATAATAATAATAATAATAATAATAATAATAATAATAATAATAATAATAATAATAATAATAATAATAATAATAATAATAATAATAATAATAATAATAATAATAATAATAATAATAATAATAATAATAATAATAATAATAATAATATTAAATAATAATAATAAGAAAGGAAGAACATACATGGCAAATATACCCACGTTCTCTAATTACAGTAGGTGCAGTGCCAAGGCTAAAAATAGCCGTGTGGCGTCCCGCGCCACCGATGATTGCAATTATTTTGAAGTCCACATACTTTTTACGATTAACAGAAAATTATCACACGGATCACAAATTGTGTGATCCACAGAGCAATCAAACATAGGTGCATGATGAAAAATGTAGCATGTAAACCAAACTTTTAGTACCGTATTACAAAACTCTTCTCTGCATTAGACATAATTTACCTTGGACATGTGTCACTCACAACTCCCGTTGTGTTAATGTTTCAGAAATATGACGCCTTATAAATATGAGTTGTAATGTAACACTGTCGAGCGATGGTGTAACGCAGCACGTCAGTCAATGAGGTACTGAGGCTGGAGATTACAGGTTCAAGTCCTGTATCGCTCATTTTTCAGTCAAAAAGCTAAAAACAGCTAATTGTTTCGCATTCTTTCTTTCAAAAACTCGATTTATTCGGCCTCATATTTGTGTACGTTACATTTGGTGAGGGATATACGTCCATTAGTACACCACATATGTACTTTTGCCCACCTTGCCGTGACCGGCAGGTTATAACTAGGGTTAGCTCCAAGGAGCAGAGCGTGGATTAGTGGTGGACGTGTGGCTCGGACGTTTGTCAGATTGGAAGGCTGCGCGCTTCATTCTTTGTGGGGAAGTGTCACAGCTCCTGTTGTGTTAATGTTTCAGAAATATAACGCCTTATAAATACGAGTTGTAGTGTAACACTGTCGAACGATGGTGTAACGCAGCACGTCAGTCAATGATGTACTGAGGCTGGAGATTACAGGTTTAAGTCCTGTATCGCTCAATTTTCAGCCAAAAAGCTAAAAATAGCGAATTGTTTTGCATTTTTTCTTTTAAAAACTCGATTTATTCGGCCTCATACTTCTGGACGCCACACGTGCAATGCAATCTTACTCTCATTTTCTTAAGTCCGCCGATCAGTCCAAAAATTCAGTCGCGATGACCCATAAGTCGCCCCAGTTACCGTGGTAAACAGATCACCGAGGATTCCTGTTATGACGCCTATTCCAGCCCCGAAACTATACCCCCAGAACGAATTGAACGATTCCCAAAACCGCCACTGATTGACTGGGTTTCATGTTACCCATACCTCGACCTAGCCCTCGACCCATACTACTGGTTTATTGTTGTCTCGTTTTTTATTAAATTCAAAATACGGAAATTATGGACCTACCTAGCATTACAAAAATTTGGGTCGTGGTTCCGCCGCGAAATCAAATTTCGTTATGAAACCAATGATTTTTACAAAATTTTTTCAGAAACCGGAGATTAAACAACTATATTAAAACAATTTCGAATATTTTTGTTAATTTTTGACTATTAT
>JASAMX010011071.1:0-11190 GCA_030248175.1 Microlaimidae sp. YZB2_3 | reverse complement strand
TTTGTGGCCTATTGAGCGCAGGGGTAAGGTTTTCACAAAAAAAATTCAAAATCGAAGACAAAAAGTTTGACTCGGTTCCGCACCTTTAAGCACAAGTGTGCAAAAGCAGAAATGATCTTAATTAATCAAGTAAATAAATTAAACTTTGCTTATAAATTTTCTGACCGAAAATTTGTTTTGTAGTTGTTACAGTAATTTCATCTATGGGTTTAACCCTAAAAGCTGGTACATACTTATGACAAAACGTTTTTAAGTACCGCAGCTTTAAGTGCTCTATTTGCTAATAGATTTTAAATGCACTGTTTCATGTTCATCTTTCATGTGCACTATGTTTAAAGTCTAGTGTTTCAGTCTATTTTGAATGTGAATTTGATCACATTTGATTTTGGCACCTTTAGCTGTTGTTAATTAAATCTAATGCTAAGTTTGTTTTTGATTTGTAAGTCACATAATTTAAAGCATGTATAAGATATGACATTGCTAAAATAACTTTATAAAATCCGATTTTTAGATATCTCTCATATAAATAGTCAGAATTTATAAAAAAAACACGTGAAAGTGTTTGTTATTACTAAAATCTTGCGGAAAAACACAAGTACAGTGTATTCTGCGTTTGATTTTAAATAATTTTTATTCAATATTGTTAGTTTTGAACGTTAGAAATAGTTATCATAAAAATTATCAAAAAACCAAAGTGAAAGCAGTTAAATTAATTTGATTGTCTAATAAATTTTATTAAAATTTTTCTCATTTCATTTTTTTGCTTGATTAAATATTGTAAATGTAAAATTTTCTTGAATTCCAAAAAAACTCCTTTTGAAAGCTTTTAGAATAATATTTTGTCTTTTGCGTTTGATAGCAATTTTATTTGACAACATTTTACTAGAAGGACTTTATTTAAATCTACGATTTGGGTAAATGTTGTTAGTTGTAATAAAAGAGAAGGAAAGGTTAATATAAAGATTGTATTTTAATGCATTATTAAATATAAAATTTATGTAATAATTAAAAAATATATTTTTGAAAAATTAAACTAAAAAATATAGATTAGACTAAGCAGAAAATGTTTTTAAAATTCAATTGCATTAAAAGTTTTACATTTGGTTCAAAATTATTTTTAACGTTAAAATTTAACAAATAACTAGCATAAATGGGTAAAGTAAGCATATACAAAAACACCTAAAAAGGTGTAGAAAGCAGGTTAAGAAAAAAACACCTAAATAGGTGCAGAAGCAGGCTAGGTAACAACAGGTAAATGTTTGGAGAATAATTTATTCATAAACACCACAGAGGGTGTAGAAAGCAGGTTAAGTGAAAACACATAAACAGGTGTAGAAGCAGGTTAGGTGGAACAAAAAAACTAGTAAATATGGATTAATTTTGATACCTTTAATAAGCAAAATAGGAAAATTAAAAATTGATACGTAAATGGTGCAGAAAGCAGGTTAAGTAAAACACCTTTGGTTGGTGAAGAAGCAGGTTTAGCATGTACACCCTAACTAAGTACAGAAAGCAAAATTAACAAAGCATTTGTATGGTTATTATTAAGTAGGATTTAATGTATGAGATATACAGTATGGCCTAATAAAAAAGAGAAATTTACAACGTTTCCAAGCTCACCCCGCGCCAGTTTGTCTGGGCTGCTACTTCGGATAGCGATTGCTGTTTAACGGTTTTGTTTGTGAAAAAAAACCGACAGCCTCATTTTCGATTCCGGAGGTAAACCCCAGCGGAGAAAAAATGTAAGTTGCAGCCGCGTTGAATATGTAACAAGTTTTGCTGAAAAATAAAGTCAAAAATGATAAACCGTCTAAGATGGTAATAATAATTATAAAAAAAGAACTGTTTGATAGCATAAAATTAAAAGATTTTTTGTGTTTTATTTAAGTTTAAACTAGAATGTTCATGACAAAGTTTAGTCAGTTCGACTGGCCTGATTTAGCAAAAGAAATTTTTAGTAAAATTTTCTTTTGTAAAACCCGTAATTTTTTAACAAAAAGAATCAAACAAATATAGAAAATACAAAGACACGAAAGATTTAATAATTTTGGAAGTGTTTTAACATTAAGTCAATATAGTTATTCAATTTGCAAAAAAAACTTGATAACTATTTTTGTGCAACGTATTTTTTTTAATTGTATTTCTTCTAAAAGGTACGGGGTTTTGAAACCGAAAGTAAGAAGTTTCGAGCCACTGAAACTTTTGAAAACTTAAAACCACGAAAATACAAAGTTATAGCTTAAAATAAATATGCTCTTGCTTATTTTTTGTTTCTAACAAAATATTTTAAAGTTTTAAACGTCGACATAAGTATTATTTTTATTAAATGTGTTAATAAGTTCTGGCGCAGAACAAAATAAATCCTTATTTTATCAAGTGCAAGTTTCAACTTTATAGGTCAACCGAATTCCTGTTATTTGCTAATACACTTAAATTTATCTGTATTATAACGATGGCAGAATTATTTGACAGTTTCTCCAAAATTGAAATTGAAAACTTACCAACCTAGATTGTAGCTTTGTGTGTTTTTTTTTTACTTTAGCGCCATTTTTTTGAATTTTGGGTAGGGCGGATTTTTAAATTAAAAACGTCTGTCCTGCTTTTGCCGCGGAGGAAGAAAGGAGGCCGTGGTGACTTCTCAAGGAGTGTGAGGGGATATCATTTTTACTATAACAAAATAAGTCAGAGTAACGTTTATTTTATACTGATTGTGACTATTTGTGTAGTAGTAACGACGACATACTTCTCCATTATTACGCCTACAGCTGTTCCCACTTACAAAGGTGCGGAATGGTTTTCCGCTTGGTGCGCTGACGTGCGTTTCGCACCGTTCGCCGGGTTCCGACCGGAAATAACTCGAAATCGGAAGTGAAAACGGTTTGCTCGACATCTCGACTATTAGGCTATAACCACGGTGACGGCGGAGAATTGAATATATATCTTGACGAAAATCGGGCAACGATAAGGGTACGATTCGGTGTGAAAGCGGTTTGCAAGTCGGCAGTTTGAACCGGGGGGGGGGGAATTTAGACATTGAGCTGTGGGGGAGCGGTTTGCAGTTGCCGGACCCGCTGTTACAGTCTCTTTACCTCCCATCACCACTTTTTCTTATTTCTGTTTTTTAACTCGAGCTAAATGTTATATCTAAGTTCCTTAATTTAAAAAATCTCTTTTTACAATGCTATTTTGATACTTGTTTGGTTTTTTTTTAATTCTTACCACAGTTTGCCTTATCATATTATATATATATATATATATTATATATATATATATATATCGATTTTTGGTGATTTAAAGCCGTTTTTGTGAATTTTTGTTGTTGTTTTTTTTTGTCTTTTTAACCTGAAAAGATGCATACCTTTTTTTATATCAGAAGACAGGATTCGTAGATTGCTCCAAACTAAACTGTTAATTTTTGTCCTTTAAACAATGCGGACAAAGTATGCTTATGCCGGGATTAGTGCTTCATCATCTTCAGGGTAGTTATTAACTCATCGCTGTTTGTTTCAGCAGGGCAGTTTTTTTAATACATAACCTGGTAAAGACGAATCTCTCTGCCTCTTATGCCTGCCTCCAATGCATTTTTACCTGCCTCCACCTTGCCTCAACCTTGCCTTTTACCTGTCTTCTATCTGCCTTCCATCTGCCTCCGAGGCAGCTTTATTTGCCTCTCTCTGCCTCTTATACCTGTCCAAGGCATTTTTACCTGTCCTTATCATGCCTCCACCTTGCTTTCTACTTGCCTCCTATCTGCCTCCTACCAGCCTTCGACCTGCATTCGAGGCAGTCTTACCTGCTTCTACCTGCCTCCAGTCTTCTAGAGGCAAGTTCAAGAGCCGTTCTTACCGGGATAATACAGGTTGTGCCTCAACTTATAAATAAATACATTTAACTACAAATTTAATGCTTCCGAACGGGAATTTGTTAAATAAGTAATAATTGTTTAAAACGTAATAAAGTTAACTTAATCTTAAAATATGATTTATATAATTTTAGCCACGTTTTTAAAAATTGTTTTTATTAATTTTATTGAAATTTGTAAAAAAAATGCTTAAAAATAAAACCTTTAAAATAAAAAAATAAATGACATCAATTCGAATCATTCAAAAACTCGCATAAAAAGATGCTAAGAATTTCTGGAGCTCCTAAAACCGTCTTGGAGCTCCGGAGCTTAGATCTCAAAGAAACGTCTTTATAGCATTTTAACCAATTGAATTGAAAAAAAACATTGAAAAAAGTTTGAAGTTGCAAAAAGGTCGTTTTAAAAATATGCTAATCTTCTAAATAATTTTTGTCAATTTACTATTTTAATTTTAAGTCAAATTAGTGTATTATTATCCGTATATTGAACTCTTTTTGCTACTAGGCATATTTTAGGTGTAATGATTGTTTCGAAAGCTATTGTTTATTATTACATCAGCATAAGTACTTTTCTAAGTTTTTAAATTTCTTTCCTTTTTGGTATTTTGTGGGAAGAAAAGCTCCTGTTTAATTTTTTTATTTTTTATAATCATTTATTCTATTAAAGTTCAATAGTAACTAATACACAATGTATTATCCAAGGCAAACTTATCACAGTCACCAAGTTTCATATTTTGAAAGCCACACGGCACAAAATCTTTGATAAAATATTTTGGGAACGTCGAAAACTTTGGTGACTTAAAACCACAAGAAAATCAAAAACCGAAAAAATGGTTTGGGCATAAAATTAAGTCAAGAATAGAGGAAAATTAATTAATAAAGAAAAGAAGAATGAGATATGAAGAACAAATTATACACGATATGTGGCTCCAACTTAAATGCATACGTATGCATACGTATGCATACTCATTTTTTAATTTACGCCTTGAGGTAATTTAAAAAATACGAAGGCGGTGAAACTATGTGCGGGCCCGTAGATTTAGCCTCGATTTTGAAAACCTTAATATCAACGGATTTTTACAAAAGATAGCTCAAAATGATCACCACATTATTTTAAACAACAATAGTATTTTAAATTTTCAAGTTTTTTTCGGGAATTTTTTTGATTTTAGGTTATTTAAGGGGTTGTCGGCTAAAAATTTTAAAGACAGAAAATTGCGCAAAAATATAAAACTTTTGTTTCCTGAAAGCATTTTGAGTTTTTTAGTAAATACTATAATAGATTATAATACACCAACTTATAAGAAAAAATTTTTCTATTATCAAGTCCAAATATGTAGTATTAATATCACATTTTGAGCTGCCTTTTTAGACTTAAGATTTGGAAAAAGATAGCGAATAGGTTTGTGAGCTTCCTACTTATCAATAACTATTAAATTATAATTCTATCACCTGACAGAAGAGAAGATTTTCTATCTTATACGTGAAGTTTTTTTTAAATGGGTTTTTTACATTATTTATGACACTATGAAAATTGTTTAAACTTTCAAAGAAATGGTCAATATTTGAAAATTCGCAAATAAATCAAAGACATTCGATAATTTTATAATAAAATATAGTTTTACATTTAAAATACAATTTTATTTTTTCACTCATTAGGAAATATGCATACGTATGTATATAAAAATATGCATACGTATGTATATAAAAATATGCATAGGTATGCATATAGGTTGCATCCACACATATCCCGTATAATTTGTTCTTCATTTCTCATTTTTTTTTCTTTATTAATTAATTTTCAATTATATTTTTGATTAAGTACAGGTTTTAGCGTTTGGTGGGCTGACTTTTTGGTTTAATGTATTTCATAATATTACTAGTCTTCTGTTTCGTCGTGCATACAAAATCAGTGCAATCTATTACTTATGTGGGTCCCTGCTTAGACGAAATAAAATACAATACAAAATACAATTTTAAGTTTTATGCTCCAAGTTTTCCACTTCCGGCTTAAGTTTAAATGAAAGCTTTAATGATTTTCAAATTTCGTCTTCATAAGTTCATAAAAAGCCGAGACATCTAATTCTATAATAGTTAATTTCAAAGTTTTGTTTAAAAGTTGCAAAAATCTTACTCTTAAAAGTCGTTTCACTAATAATTTAAGACTATAATTGAAAGAAATTTAGTTTTGATTTGTATTTTGTGAAATATGTTGCAATATCAATGATTTTATTGTTTTGCTCTTTAATCGGTAATACCAAAACTAAAATACACATAAAGATTATGTCACTGCAGTGATGAAAACCGCAATACAAACCTTTTTGATTATTCACCTTTATAAATACATTTGTGATAAATAAAAACAACAATAAAATGTATTGTTTTTTTTTTGAATTGCTAGCTGAAAATGAAGAACAATTGAAATCTAAAACCAATATATTGACTGTTTAAAATGCAAATAACACAAATTTTTTGCAGCTTACTACATCCTTAACCTTTCGGGATTTTTTTGTCTGAAAACCGCTGCAAATCCGCAGAAGAGATTCCACGTCAGTTCTGCTCTGCAGTGTGTTAAACTCCGCGTTCCGACGGCGATCGGGTCGATCGGGACACGAAGTTTAACATTAAGCAGCACTGACGCGGAATTTCTTCTGCGGATTTGCAGCGGAAAGAATCCCAAAAGGTTAATCTTTGAATCTCACGTAACAGTGAAATTAAGGCCTGAAAAGTGCATTCGCAACTGTTGAGTCTCCTTTATTTTGATTTTAAATCGCGAAAAAATCCTGAAATACCAATCATCTTACTTAACATTCAATCACTTGCAACCAACTCATGCTTATTCAAATCAAATAAACCCAATAAAAATTGTGTATTACGTTACATGCATGATTCCCAATTGTTTATGATTAAAAGAAGTTTTAATTTGTTTAAATTCGCAATATTTTTTTGGATTGAATAAACATAAATTTCTTCCCGCAAAGAAAATTTGCAAAAGTGGAAAATAAGAGGTGGTGTGTTTTAAAAGTCACCAGGCCAAAGCTGGTAAAAAATCACAAGGGTAGGGTTCTTAATTACAATTAAAAGACATAAAACAAAAGATGGTGTGTTTTTTAAGTCAATTAGTAAAAAAATACTATAGATTCAGTTCTTAACTACATTTAGAAGATGCAAAACAGAGGCTGGTGCATGTGTGTTTTTTAAATGTTTTAAATTAAAAAAAAAAATTATAAATTAGAAGGCGAAAATTGTGCTCGCATTTTAAAAAAATATTTTACTAATGCTTTTAAGATAATATAAAAACGTTTGGTTGGTTGATTACTTCGTTACATGGTTAAGTAAACCCAGGGTTAACCCGGTAAGGACGGGTGTCTAAATTGAGGAAAACGGTTTTTACCTGCCTCCTATATACCTTCATCGGAAATTTTGCTTCCTTCTACCTGCCTCCTACCTGCCTCCTAACCTGTATATGCTTCAACATAGGAGGCAGGATCACCTGCCTCCTACCTGCCTTCGAGGCAGGTTTTACCTGCGTCAGCCCTGCCTCCTACCTGCCTCCACCCTGCATCCATGCTGCCTCCGAGGCAGTTTTACTTGCGTCTTACCTGCCTCCAATCTTCGGAAGGCAGGTTCAAGAGCCGTCCTTACCGCTTTAATGTATTTAAGTAGGACGCCCGTAAGATCCGATCTTTCACCGTATTTTCCTTGCTTGTTTTTCCAGTTTAATAATAATACCATAATGTTCCTTAATGTCTTTTTGAGCTAATTTTTTTTCAAAACCTATTTTAAACACTAAAAACATTTTAGTTAAAATAACAAAAAGACGACCTTTTAAATTTATTTTTACATTATTTTTCAAACGCGTGAGGTCGGGAGCTTGCGATAAAATGCATTATATTTGTTGGTAAGAACATCTTAATATACACGTAACTATGTAAATTGTTTTTTGTGCGCGCTTTTGTTTGATATTAGTCTTTCTAGGCATTTTTAGCGCGAAAATTAGCTTATTAGCCGTATTGACTTATTATTCTCAAAAATGTTTTTTATTGTTATTGTTTGTGTGTAACTGTTTCTGTACTTACGCTTGTGTGCTTTTGCCATTGCGCGCGTACTATTGTCTTTGTGTGTTTGCGTGCCTACGTGTGTGTGTGTGTGTGTGTGTGTGTGTGTGTGTGTGTGTGTGTGTGTGTGTGTGTGTGTGTGTGTGTGTGTGTGTGTGTGTGTGTGTGTGTGGGGGGGGGGGGGGGGGGGGGGGGGGGGGGGGGGGGGGGGGGGGGGGGGGGGGGGGGGGGGGTGTGGGTGTGTGTGTGTGTGTGGTGGTGTGTGTGTGTGTGTGTGTGTGTGTGTGTGTGTGTGTGTGTGTGTGTGTGTGCGTGCGTGCGTGCGTGCGTGCGTGCGTGCGTGCGTGCGTGCGTGCGTGCGTGCGTGCGTGCGTGCGTGCGTGCGTGCGTGCGTGCGTGCGTGCGTGCGTGCGTGCGTGCGTGCGTGCGTGCGTGCGTGCGTGCGTGCGTGCGTGCGTGCGTGCGTGCGTGCGTGCGTGCGTGCGTGCGTGCGTGCGTGCGTGCGTGCGTGCGTGCGTGCGTGCGTGCGTGCGTGCGTGCGTGCGTGCGTGCGTGCGTGCGTGCGTGCGTGCGTGCGTGCGTGCGTGCGTGCGTGCGTGCGTGCGTGCGTGCGTGCGTGCGTGCGTGCGTGCGTGCGTGTGTGTGTGTGTGTGTGTGTGTGTGTTGTTTGGGTGATTTTCTGGGTACGCGCGTGCGTTCGTTCGTGCGTTCGTACGCGCGTGCGTGCCTGCGTTTGTGTGTGCGGTCATGCGCGCATGCGTGCGTGTGTGTGTGTGCGTGTCTGCGTGCGTGCGTGGCGAACGTGTATGTTTTTGGGTTTTTGGAGATGAGCGCATTTACAGCTGAAACTTTGAGGTCAAACTATTTAACTTGGAGCTCAACTTGAAATCCAAAGTGTAAAATCTCTAAAATCTATTTCTTAAGTCTAAAGGCTGGTTCATACTTATGACAAAACGTCCTTTGGACAAAGTCCAAAGGACAGAAGTCCTTTGGATTTGTCCAAAAAACAAATACAGCGTTATGACGTCCTTTGGATTTTGTCCAAAGGACAAAATCCAAAGGGCAACGTGTTCATACTTTTTGTCCTATGGACTTTTCCTTATGGATTTCGTCCTTTTGATTTTGTCCAAAGGACAAATTCTAAGTAGCGTTCATACTTCGTCCAAAAAAAAGTCCAAAGGACGTTTTGGCTTGTCCAAAGGACGTTTTGGCTTTTATAAAAGTGTCCTTTGGACTTTGTCTAAAAGACGTTTTGTCATAAGTATGAACCAGCCTTAAGTAAAAATCTAAATCTAAACTCAAATCTTTATTCTGAAAATTCAAAAAAGCAGCATTTTTTTATTTTTCAAAAGTAACAGTGTGTTCTTTAGTACTGAAAAAGTATTTTTTAGTAATCAAAATACTTTAAAATCAAAATTATAACTGCAAAATAATAAATTAAAATGATTATTGCAACAAAATTAAATTTGATTATTTTAGCGCTTTCGAACGAAACCAGGAAGTTGGTCTGTCTCGCAACGAAAAGCACCTGAAAACAGGTGGAAAATTGTGAAATATAAAATAATTTGTAAAACAGTTCTAATATTTTTTGCGGATTTTTTCCTACCAACTGAGCATTCTACATTAACGGAAGGATATATTAGTGGCAGCGACTATTTGGCGTTCTGACAACTTCTGAAGGCTTTTTTGTAAAAAAAAACCACTCGGAGGTTGCTTTTGGCGAGCAACTACTCAAATCAATCTTTCGCCTGATAGACAACTGAAGGGATGTTTAAATCTACAGAGAATTTCATCTTGTGACAAGAATTGATAATTTTAGCTGGTGACAAGAATTGATAATTTTTTTTTTTGAGATCCGGGGTGAGCAAAAAAGTTCCTCGGCGGCAAAAACGACTTTTCCCCTGATTTCAAAAGGCCCCGGTTGGTTGGTGTGACTCCCGGCTGTCTAAGAAGTAGGCTGCTCAGCTTTCCTTCTGGAATTTACCTGGGCCGCGAAAGGTGAGTGCGTGCGAGAATAGGTACCTGGGGAAAGGGTTCCGATTCTCTCTGGATGAGTCGAATTCGACTCCTGACTCCCGAGCGTCTGGAGGTTTGAAACCGCACCGCTTGTCATCCGCGGATTGGGTAATAATACTTATCTCTCTGCGCCGCCTGCCGCCCTTTGGAGCCCCCGTTTCGCATTCCGCGCATTCGAAGATCCCGACCTGGTCCGAACTTGTTTATTGCCGAAGGCGAGATCAAAAAGCAGCCGCCGTTTCCCCCTCAAAAGAATTCCTTGGAACCTCGTCCCCAAAACTTCGAAACCTCTCCTGAAAAAGCTCCCGGCTCTGAACGGCTGTACTATGTGGATTTGGGAGCAGCGGGCCGTCCGAGCTTATGAGCACATCCTCGCGGACTTCTTCAGGGTACGAACGGAAATGTCGTTGGCTAATCGCTCCCAGCTGCACGGCTAATCGTACCAGCAAAACCCGGTTCCGGTTTTGTTTTGCTTTTACTACCAGACGCCAACACGCAAGCGAACCGATCTCTCACCGACGCCGATTTTGATTTTTAACTGTCCAGATATATAAAGCTATATACGAACTCTCGCATTTGTGAACTTATATAATATTATTCTGCGCATTTGAATGCAAACGCAACGAATGGTTAGCATTTAAACTAACGAAGAACATTACGAATAACGGCTAATAAGTTTTGATTGTAATTTGCGTCCATTTTGAAAACGCGAATGTTTTGTAAAATAACGGCGGCCTAATTTCTGATTACAAAAACATTTTTCTTCCACTATAACCCGTGCAGTATATGTGTCATTTCGAACTTATTATGCGCTTTACTCGACTGGAATTTTTACTTTCTCCGCTGTGCTTTCGGCTGAAATGAGGACTTTGGGCCGTCTGCTTTGGACGGTTTTGATTTTGTGTCTTGTTTTCCGTTCGATCTCATCCAGATTGCATTCCAGCGGCGGGGGCCACTCCGGCTCCATGGCCGACTACTATGAACGGGGAAAGCGACGCCCCCTCCCCCCGCCCCCGCCCCCGGACGTGGGCTCTTCGGTTAATCTCCGCTCCTTGGATTTAACCGCCGAGCAACTCCGAGCATTCAAACGGGAATTTCTCGCCAAACTGGACTTATCGGAGCGGGATGCTGTGACCAGCCATATCGAGTCCGCCCGACCCGATTCAGTACCCGACTATTTGTGGGAAATTTATCGCGATATTTCGTCGAGAACCAAAGAGGCGACCACCCCAGCCTCTGACCGTTTTGGGGAGGT
>JASAMX010011065.1:0-13570 GCA_030248175.1 Microlaimidae sp. YZB2_3 | reverse complement strand
TTTTTCAAGTATTTGATTGTTTTTTGTTTCCAAAATATCAAAAATCATTATTATCTTTGGTAAAAGCAGAAGCAATATTCACCAAAAATTTTTGCTTTTTCAGAATCTTCAGTTTCAAAACTACCATCTACACATTGTCATTGGTAGGGATAGCTTTCTTGGATATTAGCGATTTTTTTTATATTATTAAAAATAACCAATATCATGTAATTTGTAAAAACCTCTTCTACTTGATTATTTTAACTTTTTGACACTATTTGCATATTGATGATCTAAAATTGTTTTATATTGATTTTTAAAATTATTGTTAATATGTCTAGTTTCCACAACTTTTTCTTTTTATTTTGGAGTTTATAAATATGTTTTGGATACTGAACTTTTTTCTGAGAATATTTTTTAAACTTATTCATTAAAGGCACATGCAATTGAATACATTTAGTTAAAATTGCAACAAAGTTATCCCAATACCCTTGGACTGTATTTAAGGATTTAAAATTTAAATCCCAGTTTTAAGAAGCTAAAAATAGAGCTATGCTGCTGTAATCAGCATTTTTAAAGTCAGGTACCCAGTGATCAGTTTTATGACTATTGTTAAAAAAATTATGATTTATTTCACTACAAATTACAGCATGATCAGAATTTCCAAAATTTGCAGCCAAGTGTACTCTATTAAAAATTTCAGGGTCATTTGTAAGTAGTATATCTAGGAAATTTCTGTCTCTAGTTGGCTCAAGAACTAGTTCAGAGAGTCCTAATTCTAAAAATATTGTGTAATATTTAATTTCATTTTGAGAATTGCTAAGAATTTTATCAGAATCCCATCTTATTCCAGGTAAATTCATGTCATCTATTAATATAGTTGTATGTGAATGATTATTTGTATAGAATTTAATAAAGTCTAATAATAACAAATCATCTTCAGTTTTAATGTTAGGAGGTCTGTATATATTAATTAAACGGATTTTGTTACTTGTAATAATAAGATCAGTCACTATTACCTCCAGATTGTGATACTTCTTCTGAGTTACAATTTCGCTATATTTTATGTTTTTATTTATAAGTGTTAATACCCCACCCCTCTTGTTTAGAGTCCTGTCCTTACGGAGAAGGTTGTAATCAGAATTTTTTTATTATTAATTGTTTGGGTATATGCTTACTCAGCCAGGACTTCTGAACACATATCACATTCAGTGACCCGTAGTTAACATCTGCTCCAGATATTAAGAGCTCAAACTCATTCAGATCTTTTAAAAGTGATCTACTGTTAAGAGATATTATTTGAAGAGTTTCTACATTTGGTCGATTTTTAAAACTTTTAATTTTACTATAAGTTTTACTGCAACTGGGTTTCACTTCATCCTATTCTGACCTTTTGTTTAAACCCTTAATCTCCAGAATGCAGTTTTTATCTGAGCATACAAATAGGGATCACCATGATCACCATATTAAACAAATATTTTTTGTTGTTGTTCATTTCTCAGTTGCTTTGCCTTTGCCAGTAATGGTATTTTTTCTTTACGCTGCTCACTAGTAGGACACAATCATAAATAAATGTTTTTTAAAAGCTCAGCCTTACGCAGCTTTCCATTACTTCGCACAAACTGGTTCCTGGCAGAGTTGGTTTGGAATCGAATTTTTAAAAGTCGTGGCTTTTGATCAAATTTCTTACCAATATGGAAACAACAATACTGTTCCCTCCCGTGTTGTCGATTGTTTCCTCTTTGCCTTTTTATATTCTTCCTGGGGCGATTCCGACTCCTGAAGTCCTACAATGAAAGGCATGGTGGAATGCTCTCTTTGGACTTCCAGTCTTTTTAGTCTGTCCTCCATCCATGGTAAAAGTTCCTGAATGACCCGGCACAAATGCTGTCTATGGCCTCTTCATCAATACTGCTGGGCTTTCCCATGGTGTTCTCCAGCTTTTCCATGCGAATCAACAGCTGGTCACGTTCAGCTTCCAGTTCTGCCACTCTGTGGCGCAGTTGTTTGTTTTCGTTGTTGGCAGAGTATTTCCCAGTGTGATGAGCCATTTTAATTTAACGGTCAAATTTTAACGTAGTGGGTATTTTATGGCGTTAATTTTTCGTCAATCTTTGGCTTCAGATTGAGGCTTTGATGATTTAATTTAACGTAAATGGGTAAAAACCAGGGTAGGGTGAATGCAGGTGAATGCTTAGTACTGTGTTAAAAACTCTAAAATTAAACTATTTGCAGATAATGCGAAGATTTTTACAGAATTTTCACCAAATAATAAAGAGGATAAGTATTTTCAGGCTTTAAATATGCAAAAAGATCTTGACAATGTGGCAGAGTGGGCAAAAAATTGGCTGCTAAATCTGGCTGAAGATAAGTGTGAAACTTTTCATATTGGGCCTTTTAATGATTTAACCAGTAATAAATACAAAATAAATAATAACCTTTTGAAAAGAGCAACCGTGGTTAAGGATCTAGGAATTTCTATGTCATATAACCTAAAGTTTTCACACCATTGTCAAAGAATTGCAAATTCAGCAATGAAAAGGTCTGCCTTGATTTTTTGTTCTTTTACAGTTAAATCTGTTGAAAACTTGTTATGTGCTGCTTATAAATCCTATATTCATCCACGGCTTGAATATGGAAGTGTAATTTGGAATCCTTATCTAACAAAAAATATTAATTTAATAGAGAAAGTTCAGAAATATTACACAAGAAGATTATTCAGATGCTGTGGTCTTGGTTATTGTAATTATGAAAACAGATTAGCTTTTCTGAAACTTTCAGTGAGAAGAACTAAAACTGACCTGTGTGAAATATATAAAATAATTAATGGAAAATCTTGCCTCAAATCAAATCATTTTTTTAATTTTAATACCCAAATCACTCGAGGTCACCCTTTTAAACTGCAAATTGAGGAATGCAGAATTAATGCCAGGAAGTTTTGTTTTTCTTATCAAGCTATTTCCAGTTGGAATTCTTTAAATGGCTCTCAGGTTACCTCCAATTCCCTTAAAACCTTTAGAAATTCGTTATAAATTTTAAAAACTCAGTAGGTACTTGCCAGCAGACTGCTCATTATCAGTACTGAAGCTTTGTAAGAAGCGTCAGCCTTCTGAGCAATTTTTAGCAATCAAAACTGTCTGTCTTACACTATTAATAAAGCTGTGTTGCTACTGGATCGCACACAGCCCATAATTTCCAGTTTTATTATGACAAATCTTATTTCTTAAACAAAATACTTTCTTGTAAAACATTTTATTTAAGGTGTTTCCTTACCTATTTTGTCAATGTATTGTTTATAGTATTTAATATTTTATTTTTTTATTGTATTTGCATGTATAAATTAATACCTGGTAAACTTTGTGTGATATTGTTTTACTAATATATGTATTTATTTTGTGATTTGTATTGCTAAAAATAAACTTTCTTTATTCCTTTTTTCTAAAATTTTACAAATTTTTGTTGTATTTTAGTTTAAATATTTAGAATGTATTTATTGTCTTTATAAAATGTGTTTGTTTCACGTTCCGGTCAATAGTCCTTGAAACTGTGGGGCTGTAGGGCAAACACTAAATTCCACCGACTCCGACTCCGTCCAAAATCTACCGTAACTTACCGTAGTTTTTAACATTATGCAAATTTTGTCCTTGTTGATTTAGTTACCAAATTTTCCTGCAATATATTATAAAAATTAGTCAGATTTTAAGTCGTTAAAGATTTTAGCACTACCCAACAATACTTTTAAAAACCTTTTGGTGTCCGTAAATAATGTTTTATGCATAATATTTTCCGAAATAAATATATTTTTATCGTTAAGAAGTAAATTATTCGGGATTTCAAACGCTTTTAAGGTTTGTTAACCTTTTGTATTGATTTTTAGGCTTCGCTTATGCTTAGGAAAACTAAAGTTTTCTTTGTCTTGATTTTTTCCTGTAAAGTTTGTTTTAAATAAAAACATCTTTAATATTTATTAATCATGTTTAATTTAAAAAGCAAATATGTGAATCATAATTCTTACACAAATCCTAAATCCAGAGTAAAAATGTTTAAGCAAACAAATCAAAACAAAAATCTAACCATCTAATCAAAAAACCATTTTTTGCACTGGAATAAAAATTTGTAAGTTTATCAGTTTCTCTTGATAAATTATTATTATTATTAATGATCAGATAACAAAATTAATTATATTCTATCTTTAGTTTTTTTAATTTTATGGTTATTATACTTAATTTACTGCTTTTAATAGTGTAATACAGTTAAAACTTGTTAATTTCTCAAAATTTACATATAAAGAGAACTAAATCAATTTAAAAAGCATTCCAATTCGTTCATTTTTCTCGAGTTCTGTTCATTCCGTCTAACCTGCACATCAATATATACTTTGCAGAAATTTGAGGCGGAGTCTGAGTCGGAGTCGGTGGAATTTAGTGTTTGCCTGCTGTAGCAAAGCAACCTTGGATGCTAAAGTAATTTTTATCAGGGTTGCCAGGTTAGGGGAAATTCCCCTAGTTTTGGGGGAATTTTTTGCCAGTTGGGGGAGAAAATTGCCACTTAGGGGTTGGGGGAAAAACTTGGGGGAATTCGTCAAAACTTGGAGGAATTTTCAGGGGATTTTACAATCAATCAATCAATCAATCAATCAGTCAATCAATCCTTTTAATTCAATCAATCTGTTTTGTTTTCTTTTTTTTAATGAAATTTTAATATTACTTTATCATTTAGTTTTCATCTTTCATGTTGTATTTATCAGCAGTTTGTACCGTATGGTATGAAAATATAAAAAATAAAAGCATAATTGGAATCACCTAGCTTTTAAAAATCTGAGAAAAAAAATTTTAAAAGATTAAAAGCTCAATAGGAATTTTTTAAAACGTAAAATGTACCTTCATTCTTTCTTTTAAACAGTGTAATTTTTGTATAATTTAATTTTTAGGTCCATAACATTTTAGAAAAAAATACAAATCCCAAAAAAGCCCCAAAAAAAAATTTATATACAAGTTCATGTTCATTTGATTTTAAGTTGATCAAATCGAACACATATTATGAGCCTTATATTTGCTAAAGGTACAACTACGAGTTCCATACGTGTACCAATTATCGGTTCGACCAATCCAAAAGTAAAATACACGTTTAAACCAGTACAATTCCCATACGTGTTTGTATGAAATATCGATTTGACCGATAGAAAAGTGAAGTACGCATATAAAACATTTTTATTCCCAAAATCAGACACATAGACATCATTTTTGAGGTTATTTAATTCTTTAAATATTTTTAGATTCCTTATTTTTTTAGCAATGTAAAAATATAGTTTTTAATTTATTTTGTTGCTAAACAAAAATTTTTTCTTAACAGCATAAATTGTACATACTAAAAACAGGAAATTTTTGTGCTTAAATGGGCTCATAACTTTTTACAAAACACTTAAATCGAAAAAATAACCGTAAAAATGAGATGTACGAGTTTTATTTGGGGTATAAAAATGTTTTACATGCGTATTTTACTTTTTGATGGGTCAAATCGAGAATTGGTACACGTATGGGACTTGTACCGTTTAAATCATCTTTATGCCCCAAAATGAAAAAGTCAAACTCATTTTTGGAGTTATTTTTATGATTTAAATCTTCTGTAAAAAAATTTAGGATCCCAAATAAGCTCCAAAATTGCATATTTTTGGTTTGTACAATTTTTGCTGTTAAAAAATATAGTTCAGTACCTAGCGTAATAAATTAAAATATGTATTTTTGCATTGCAAAAAGTCTGTACAATATAAAACATCTAAAACGTTTAAAAATTCCTTAGTCACGTGGACCATCAAAACCATGAACAACAATTTTTTATTTGGCTTTAAAAGCTAATTTAAACCCAGTCTCCATAATTTTAGTTATCCTAAACCTAAGCATAACCTTAAAAATCATGATTAACTGTATTTTAACATATTTTTACAGACCTGTCTACTGCCCCCCAGGGGTTTTATTGGACGAGGGGGCAATTCCAAAATGGGAGAGGGGCAACTTTTTTGAAACGAGGGGGGCAGAAAGGGAGGAAGGGAGAAAGAAAAAAAAAAAGAAAAAAAAGGACAAAAAAGATGAAATTTAGGTAAAAAATAGGTCTAAAATGGCTTAAAAAGCATTGGAATCGGCTAAAAACTGTAAAAATTGGCGACGATATTGCGGCATAATAGGTCAAAAATGGCGTCATAATTTTTGGGTACTTTTCCATTTTTTTTGGGGGGGGGGCAATAAAACCGGGGGGAAGTGATGGTGTCTTGTGTGTTTTTTTTGAAGATGTCTGAATTTTTTTAAAATTTGAAATTTTGAACATTTGTAACAAGTGAATAAAGTTAGCCTCTCGAGCCAGCCGGTGCACCTCTCGAGCGCCTCTCGAGAATAATCCGGACCGGTGCACAAAATGTTTTAAATATGCATGGAAAATCCGGACGGGAAAACAAACCAAGGACTGCTCGAAGATTTCACAGAATCAAAAACTTAAATTCCAAATATAACAGAATATCATTAAAAAACTTCAGTTAAGCAAGCGTTATAACGCTAAAACTATAAAATAACCTTCAGTATAATTTTTTTTGAAACTTGTGTAAAAAATTTTCTAATGTAGGAATTTACATTATTTTAAATTAGCAAATTGTGAAGATTTTTATCCATTAAAAAATTCAGTGAGCTTATAAAAAATCTGTTAAAGTATAGATAAACTTTTTATGATAATTCAGTTGTTCTATCTAAAATTGGTATTTGATTCAATTCAAGGGTTTTTTTGCGTGATTGGATGTAACGTAAAGAAGGGGTATGAACAAAAATACGGCTGTTGCATCATGAGTCGTCGCAAAAAGGCAAAATAGCGGTGCCAATTAAGCATCGTTTTTTGTTAGTTTACATGTGTATATCATTGGTACAACAATTTTTATATTTCAACTAGTGATCTTTTTACCAACAAACAGTCCTCTGTGGAAATATGTACTAATTCTTTTTTACCTGTCTTTTTTTAGCATTTTAAAAGTATTTTTTGTGTTTTTATATATAAAAAACTAGTTTTTTAATTAGAATAATATTTTTAACATTACAATTTACAAAATATTAAGTCAACGTTTTGGCACAGGACAAAACGCATTACGTCTTGAGTACCAAAGGTCCCTAAAAAAGAGCAAGTCCCAATTAAGACAAGCTATATTGTGATTTATATTAATGGTATTGTGATGCATAGTTGTCAGTTTTGCAGTTAGCACTGAGTAATATTGGTCTTATGTATCCTGCTTTAAAGAGAAAAAACAAGCTTTTTTAGCAAACAATATAAAAAATGTGATGAAACTTTAAAGATATAGCTAGAAGGACAAACAGTGTCTAAGCTTTCTACTATAAAAAGAATAAATTAATATTCTTAGTTTTGATTAATCAGCCTTCTAAATTTTTAGAATTTTCAATATCAGCCTTCTAAATTTCTACTATGGACCAACTTGCCTATGTGTATGTAAAGACATAAATTGTGTATTTTTATAAACATTAATAAAACCTTTGTTATTATTATTTGTCATTATTTGTTATTATAATCTATATAATCCAAAATAAAATAGCTAAAATTATATATTATACTTTTTATATAGAGCACTTCTAATTTGAAGAGTATGAATTTTAAAAATATATCAAGCAAGTCCAACAAAACAGCAAAAATGAAAATTTAATAAAAATTGAATACAAATGTCACCAAAAATATGTGATACCATATTATATTTTAAAAAGATATGATACTACCAGACTTGTGCATGGTCTGGAAAAGCCTCTTCCCCTTTTATCTCCCTTGTTTTAATAAAATTGCCCTTTTGTGTCCTCATGTTCCCCCCCCATTTTGGAAATAAAAATATGCTTAACTTAAAAATCTCAATTTTTTTCATTGTGGTTTTTTTGGAATTTTTGACATATTTTAGCAAACACTGTATTATTTGATGTATTTTTGCAAAACTATACAATTTTTTTTGCAAGCTTATACAATTTTTACCAATTCGTGTGTTAATGTTTGCATCGTGCCTATTTTATTTCACATTCTCCTTTTGAGAAAAAAATTAACTTCTTCATAATTTAAATTCCTGGGGATGACACTACACAGGTCTGCAAAGCCGTTTTTTATGGAAAACCACAATAATGTAAATACGCTTCTAGTGTTTAATCTGTGTGGTAGTAAATCAGTTTACTATTACTGGTTGGAAGTCGCAGTTTTTTCTCCATATAATATAGTTATTTTTAATCAAAACAGTTTTAGCTTAAAATGCAATTCCAACATAAAATAATCTTTAAAACATAATTGTCAGTACAAGCTTATTTGATGGAATTTTGATTTGAATTTGAATAGGGAGTGAAATAAATCAGGAATTGTACTAAAAACAAGCAATGAAAACTCAATGTCAAATTTTTGTAAATTTGATTTACACAATTTATAGTGAAAATTTTATCATGTACTTTGCACCTTAAAATTTTTTTCCCAAATTTTTTTAAATGTATTCAAATATATTTTTAAAAAAGGGTTTTTGGAGTATTTTTTCTTGACAAGTTCTGTTTTGATATGCAAAGTTATGCTTCAAAGCACAAAATATATTCTATTTTGACACCTTAATTATATTTTTTTATTTTCTTTTTAACAAACAATTTCTTAAAATTAATGTTTTAGCAAAAACAATTGGCACTGTTTAACAATATTTTGTAAAACGTAAAAAGCAAAAAACAGGTCGCCAAACATTTTGTGAGGCAGACTATGAGCATTTTTTTAAAATACACTTCAAATAAACAATACTACCAAAATTCTTTAATCTAAACATTTTTTTTATAAACATGTCAAGACATTTCCAGCCAGCATTTTTTACTCAATTTCTGAAAGTAGAGCATCTGCTGCAACAATAAAAAGAAAATTCCAAATGTTTATATAAAAAAGACCCCTTGCAGTCATTGTAAAAGAATTTTAGTAATTTTCTCCTTAAGATGATTATGGATTTCAATAAAGCAAAACAAACAAAAACAACAATTCAAAACAAGTTCCAAACTTCCAAATAAAAAACTTCCACAGTAAAACTTCCACAATAAAGCCTTGAAGGTGAGATACATAAACAACCTTTTGTCTTCAATTTTGATTTCTTTTCAAAAACTTAACCCTTTCCTTTTAAACTTTTCAATTTGTTTCTTGAAATATCTCTTTCAATGACAAACACCATCCGGTTGTTGACATTCAAAATAAAGAGTAGTTTTTAATTAGCCAGAGTAGCCAACGTAGCCAGAGTTTCATTTTTTTTGGGGAGGGGCGGATTGTAGTCCAAAAAAAATTTCCGGGGGGGGGGAGCCCCCCTTAATTTTTGAAAACATTAAAAAAGCAGGGATAAATGTAGATAAAGCTGTATAATATATTGTTTTTAGCCTAATAACCTATTATCTAATGTTTTAGTGGTAAAAACATGTTTTCTTAGTTAAAAATTACATAAGCACACATTGGCAGATCCTGGATTTTACAAAAAAGGAATTTAGAGACGTTAGTTTCAGACCCCTTGGCTAAACCCACATTGTAAACCAAAGCACATAAGCAGCATCTCAGCTCCATGTTTTCTAGGGTACCTACCTATATAAAAAAAATCTGAGCCAATGCTATAAGCGGCAGGAAAATTTAGGAGGGGAGAGGTACATAAATCAACCAATATGATTGTTTGTTTTGCTTTCTGTGTAGTACTTATTACTTATAAAAATTATTGTACTAACATTGAAATAACATTAGCATCAGGCAACATAAATAACGAGATATATATGTATGTATACTATAGAAAGTGACCGCTGAGCAAAGCGAAGCGGAACAAATTTTTGGTTTTTGGGGGTCTATTGGGGTACTAAAATTATTTTAAAGTTTGCCGCCGAGCGATTAGCGAGGCGCTAGAAAATTTTGAATTTTTAGCCTCTGAAAACCCCCAAATTTTACTATCTGGCGACCTTTTGGGGGGGGGGGCCGCCCCCCCCCCCGCCCAACAATTTTCCTTTTTTTTCCTCCTGTCTGACCGTTTCGTCGGTAGGGCGGCCCCCCCCCCCCCCCGGCTACGTCCCTGGTATATTGAGACCACTTGGGTGGTTGAAGAGCTAATCCCTGCACATAACCAGGAACAGTTAAATCTGGTTGAGTTTTTCTAATTGTTGCATCCCAGTCCCGAATTTCTAACACTGGATTGTCATGTAGCCTTTCTTTTTTCTTTTCAAGTAACTTTGCCATTCTTATAGTTGCTATGCTAGGCAGATATGTTAAGTTTCCACTGTTTACTTCTTCTAGTTTAGAAGTTTTAGTGTTGTTTAAAGCAACATCTGCAGCAGAAAGTCTTTGAGTTTTTATAGGCACCTTGCACTGAAACTGAGTTTATACATGAAGTATGCAATATACATAGTTGTCACCATAATGGATAATTACCGTACTCCTACTTATCTTTTCGTAGTATGCAGATAATACGATCGAAATTTTGCGCTCTTTTGAGGGTTGATCTGCATACTACGAAAAGATAAGTAGGAGATACGGTAATTTCGCGCGCTTTTGATCGCTTGATCTGCATACTACGAAAAATAAGTAGGAGATATGGTAATTATCCATTATGGTGACGCTTATGTATATTGCATACTTCATTTATAAACAGAGTTTCAGTGCAAGGTGTCTATAGTGTTTACTAATTCCTTTCTCATTCTCCCTGAAAGCTGTTGTCAACTGAAATCGCCTTTTTCCAACCATTTTAAAGATGGCTTGCAATATAGAGGGCTATGCAGTTCATTTTTTCTTTTTAGTTTTCAAAGCTCACCATGAAGTACAATGGGCTAAATTATAATTTAAACTACATTAAAAATATTATAATTATATATTATTATATTATCTATATATGTATTAAATTATCTATTAAATTTTTCACCTATTATGATGTCAACATTGCAAAAATTTTGCAGTTGTTAGCAGACCTGTGCACAGTCTGGAAATGCCCCCCTGCTTTATTGTAGGATTTCCCCCCCCAATTTTATTGCCCCCACCCTGTTTTAAAAAAGTTGCCTCTCCCCCATTTTGGAATTGCCCCCTCCCAATAAATCCCCAGGGGGCAGTGCACAGGTCTGTGTTAGCATAGGTGGGCAGGGGGGTTGGGGGGGGGTTATACCCCCCAAAATTTCAGATTTTGTTGACACCCCCCCCCTAAATTTGGGGCAGTCGGGGACACCCCCCCCCCCCCAAATTCCCCTCCCGGAGAAAAATTTTTAAGCGTTATAAAAGGGCTAAAAAAAATTTTCCGTGTTTCACGCGGAGAGTTAATTGCCAAATTATCTTAGTTTTTTGATTACAGATGGATTATCCTGTTCAGTAGTTAAGGTATACAGTTTAATAAAACTACTATAAACTCTATATTATCCTTTAATTAACGTTTTAAACACATGTTTTAAATGTGTAGGTTTAAGAAACCTTAAATTTTGTAATAAGTATCATCTGGAAATAGAATTTCAAGTGTATTTTAGCGCCTTAAATTAAAAATTTTCTCCCCCGGGGGGCAGAATGCCCCCCGGACCCCCCTGACAAGGGGCTCCGCCCCTTGACCCCGCTGGGGGGCTCTTGTCCCCCAGACCCCCCTCAAGGTTAGTACTTAGTAGTGCCCCCAGATCACCCCCCAGCAATGAAATCCTGGGCACGCCACTGCAAGGGGGGGGGTTTAACCCCAAATTTTTTCCCTTTGCCGACCTAAGAGAGGGTTCTAGACTCCCCTCCTAGCTACGCCCATGTATGTATATAATCTTTAATTAAATATAAGATTATGGATTAAAAAGTTTGTGTTACTTGACTTTATAATCAAGACAATAATATAACTATTCTATTATTACGTAATTATTAAAAAAAACTATGATTTCTAATCTAATTATAAGAATATATAAACACATTATTATTAAAAGAATTAAAAAATAAAATTTATAACTTGCAATAAGGTCTTATTTTAGTTTTACACAGTTTTAAAGCATTTATAAGCTTGTTTTACCTTTTTTTACGCGTTTTAAGCCCATTTTAAGGCAGCGCGGAAATATTGGGTACACCCCCCTCAAAATTTGGGTCTTGCCGGACACCCCTCCTAAAATTTGACCCCCCAACCCCAAAATCCGAGAGGCTGCCCACCCATGTGTGTTAGCCTACTTCAATGAACCATTTTAGACCTGTTTTTACCTTAATTTTGCTTTTTTGCCCTTTTTCCTTCTTTTTTTCCTTTTTTTTCTTTCTTTCCTGCTTGCCCCCCTGTTTTATTGCCCCCTCCCCCTATTTCGGAATTACCCCCCAATAAAACCCCATTAGGGCAGTGCACAGGTCTAGGCAGGGGGAATAAAAAGGGGGGTTAACCTCCCCTGTTTTAAATAAACCCCTATCTCAAAATGTGGGGGGTTAACCCCCACATGTGCCCATGTATGGGTTAACCAACTCAAATTCTAAAAAGGGGGGTTTAAACCCTCTAAGTGGGGAGAGAAAAGGGTAACCCTCGCCTAATTTAGGAAAAACTGAAGAAAAAAATGTTCTAAATTGACTTCTTCTAAAAAAAGGCAAAAAAGTGAAATTTAAATAGGTCTACAATAGCTAAAAATGCATTGAAATAGGCTAAAATTTGCAAAAATTCTGCAATAATGGCGTCATAATAGGTCAAAAGTGGCGCCATAAATTTGGGTACTTTTTCATTTTTGGGCAGGGGGAAATAAAACGGGGGGGGTGAAATCCTTTAGTAAAATGGGGGGCATTTCCAGACTGTGAGCAGGTCTGGATATAAAAAGGTGTAAATCTCTTTTGTATAAAAAATTCACATTTTGGAAAGAAAATTTAGGATAAAAATAAGCTCTTAAAAGTTTCTTCAGGGGGGAGGGGGGTAAGAATGGGATCAGGGATAAAAACAATTGAAAACTTGGGAAGAGGGAGAAAAGCCTCTAAAGTTTTCTCTAGGGGGGAGGCAATTTGAGGCTGAGGTATGGGCTGAGGCACCCATCTTACCCTCTTCCCCTTTTTTCATCTAGGTTTGTAATAGTAAACACAAAAGTAAAACGATTATCCAAAAATTTGCTGCATAAGTGAAAGGAATTTATTTTTTTACTTAGAAAAAAGGTAAAGTGTCAAAATTTTAAAAAAATGGAGGGTTACTAGATATTTTCTCAGCCCAAAATTTTAAAGCTGTTTTAGAATTTGTATTTTAAAATGGCAAGAATCTGGAAAGATGTGTTTGAAAAAAAATTAAGTGTATTTATTGTATTTGAAATTAAGGGAGAGAGGATTAATTAGTTATACTCCCTTAATTTACCCTGATATAAAATATATTATCCATGCTATCTTACCTTGTTTTCTTTAATTTCTTGAATGAAAACGTCATACTCCACTCCACATCTAGGTTTACTGCAGTAAAGACGAGCCTTAAAAATTGCTGATTTTCAGTGTGTCTTTCTTTCTGTCTGGTTTATTATTATTCGTCCTCTTTTTGCTTGTAAAACACAAATATTCATCTGTGGTATATTTCTCAGTTTAGACTGAATGAGATACTGAGGCCAGCCTCATTTTGGCGGAATTTGTTTTTTGCTGT